>JAJGOT010000691.1:75000-190000 GCA_022457155.1 Cladopsammia gracilis
TTCTAAAAGCGTGTTACTCGAACGTTCAATGGAGTACTTGTATATTACTCGTTCTAAAAGCGTGTGGCGCGAAAGGTAAATTAGAGTACATGTATATTCCTCGTTCTAAAAGCGTGTTACTCGAACGGTCAACGGAGTACATGTATATTCCACGTTCTAAAAGCGTGTTACTCGAACGGTCAATGGGGTACATGTATTACTCGTTCTAAAAGTGTGTTTCCTCGTTCTTAAAGTGTGTTTCCTCGTTCTAAAAGTGTTACTCGTTCTAAAAGAGTGCTATTCGATCGGATCGACAACTTTCTTTTTCGGGTCGTAAGAAGTTGTCGACCAGTACAGATCGAAAACTGTCTTTTTCGGGTCGTATCAGGTTGAGATTATTGGACAACCCTCTGATGTAAGCTGAACTGTGAAAACAAAGATGCAGTATCCAACTGACGAAAATTTAGGGTGGCTATCCATCCCTCCTCAAGAATGTTTTTAAACGGCTTTGCAAATAGTTGTGTCTTAATATGGTACATTCGATAATAAAAAATGGGGGTAACCGAGCTCGCTTTTTAGTTGTAAGCTTATAACTAAAGACACCCTTAAAATTAAGGGTGTCTTTAACAGGTTATATTGTTACTATGGTAATCTATTACATCATAAAAGAGACCATAACTTGTTAACCAATAACTGGGTGTAGTATCAACTGATAGAGAATTGTAGTCTTGATGGAAAATGCAGGGAACCTGCGAGCCACCTTAAGTGAAAGCGAAAGAAGAGAACACGCAAATTGGTACACCTACCCGAATATACAAGGGTGTGAAATTGACACCCACAAGATCTAATTATAAAGTCATTCCTTCTGTTCAGTTTCTTAAATATTATATCGTGTACTATCGTGAATTGCGCGCCACAACAATATAATTATGTATTCTTAAATATCGAATAATGTATTCTTCTGTGTCCAAGTTAATCCCGGAACGGTGTGTTTTTTTACGCACATTCATTGTAATTGCGTCATTTAAACGGAAAAGCGGGAACACGCAAACTGTTACACCCACCTGATTAATGTGAAGAAGCCGGTTCCCACGAAAAGTGCAATGGCAAATCTTTAAATAAACTAAGAACAAAATGCTACAGGAACTGTTTCGATTTGAGTAGATCAATATCCTTCGGTGGGACTCAACTGACGAATGTCAACTTAACAATGAACAACGCGGTAATTGTTTTTTTTTTTAATTTTGCAATCTTGTAAAAAACGTTGCGGCAAATATTTTGGCAGAAAAAAAAATTGTTCATTATTTCTTTTATTATTATTATTATTATTATTATTATTATTATCTTCATAAATGAACTGGATGATCTTTTTCCGAATTGTTTCCTAAAGGAGCGGGTCATAGCCCATGACCATAGGTCCCCTAGGGTTTTCTCTTTACTCTAAAGTTCCAACACCTTTCTCAAAATCCTCGCTGTTCCCTTATTATTATTATTATTATTATTATTATTATTATTATTATTATTATTATTATTACTATTATTTTGACGGTTTTGACAATATCACGCGATTTCGTGTTTTTGTAAAACCATAATTACAACTGAATCAGTTTTGACATTTTTTACTAATCAAAGGCTCCTGTGAGCCATCTCGTGAATAAGAAATGTTCTACACATCGCTGGCTCATATTAAATTTAGCCATGTGCTTAGTCAATTTGGTTGAGGAGACAATCGTGTTTGTGGAAGCTTTTATGAATCATGCGCGTAGCGGCATGAGGTAAGGTTTGCCCTCCGTTTTTCTTCGTTTCGCAATTGTTATATAACGTTCGGTTACTTGGCTTCCTTGTGGTACAGCCTTCATTTATAAATCATTCAATAGTAACAACGTGGTTTGCAGGAGCGATGACTGAAAGAAAGGAGTAACTCTTCCCCGTGTCGGACATCAGTCATGTCTTGTTTGCTTTCAGATGTATAGCTTCTTTTTAAATATACGATGAATCAGTGTTTTTTACGAATACGCATAACATTCGTTTTGCGATATATTGGGCAAACTGCTGTGGAAGTCTGTGAAGGTAAACGTTGTTTCTGTTTATAGTACAGAACTTGAGGCCAATCATTTAGATTTTAGAACGTAACATTGGCATACAGGAGCACATATGGGCTCGTGACATTGGCTTTTACATTTATCTGGTACAGTCTTTGTATTTTTACTTAAAATATATACCATAAAAGTTTGTTATGCATGCGCATGAGTATAGGCTACTTGGAGCCTCTTGTTGTATCAATTAACACAAGATTGCCAATTATTTATCTTTTTTAACGCGTAACACAATGTACGGTATGTTTAAAATATAAACACGGCTCGATATCTTTTTAAAATACCGTAATCCGAGATATGATATGTGGGATATTTAAAGGATATATTTTCACTTGAGGAACAGATCCACTGACGACATACGAAAGTTTAGGGTATAAACCCATTTCTCATTGCCCATTTCTCTTATTTCAAACAATGCGTATTTGTGTCACGCTTAGACATAAAATACATAAATTTGGTTTGTTCATCCAAGGACTCCAAATGCGAAACATCTTTAAGCCTATTGTTGTTCGTATTCGTTTACTATAAATGAGTGATTGTTATCGCTGGATTCACGTTGTTCTTGTTAAGCAACGCATTCGTAACAAAACAAATTTAAAACATTACGTGACAAAAGTTTTCAGCCGAGTGATTGAGTGAGCGAGCGAGCGAGCGAGCGAGTGAGTCAGTGAGTGAGTGAGTGAAAATTTGCATATCTGTTCCTGTCAGCGACATTCCGTTCATTTACGCTTCGCGTATTCATGAGTTAATGAATGAGTTAGGAAGGTAATGTTTTTATCAGTCGGAATACAGCTATTTCAATTAACGTTGTCGGATGAAAAAAGCTCAAAGCCAAGACCGCAAGGTAGTATGGGATTTATATATATAAATTCATCACAGTTGCTATGAACAACTATCCACACTACCTTGCGGTCTTGGCTTATAGGCTTTGAGCTTTCATCCGACAACGTTTATTGAAATAGCTGTATACAAACTTTTCGAAAACTTACTGAAGGAAACGTGTGGGAATTCACTGTGAATTTTGCTATATTGGCTTTGTTGACGTCACAGAAATCGAAAAAACCTAGTACATTTTCGTATGACTCCGCGCAAGAGAAAATGATCACCCATAGTGCATGGGCCTCTTCCAATGAAAATTATTTAAAATCTATTATTAGTTCCGTGTCAAACTGTTGTCATTTTAAGGACGATATATATATATATATATATATATATATATATATATATATATATATATATATATATATATACTTGATTGGCCAGTGCAAATTATGATGTCATGTAATTTAAGAATTAGCGGGCTTGTTTGTTGACTCGGCTTACAACAAACTGGGAAAAGTAAACAACCAACTTCAGCTTCATCGCCAATACAAGTCCCAGTCGGCTGTTGGCGTGCTTCTCTGCGTGTTCATTTTTTCCAAAGAGTGGAAGAATAAAGTCACTTCAGAGGTCTGTGTGTATGTCGTTATTGTGAATTCAAAGGGGACAGACCTCAAATAAATGTGGCTACTAAATATATCTGAATTTCGTAATTGTTCATCTGTAGGATGCCCAAAATGTGTGCAGTTCCACAATTGGTTTCGGCTCCATTAAATCCTATACCAACAACAACAACAACAACAACCTTTATTCATGTGTCAATCTAAAATAGCAGTTATACAACCACTAACTGGGGACACTAAATACTACCTAAAATATTTAAGAATTTAAAATAAAACTATATATAATATCAGGTACAATTTAAAATCTAACCTAAGTCTTGCATAAAAGGCAGTTGTCACATTTACTATCAGTCAATTTAGAAACAAGGTCTATTCTACGTATGTAACATTTAAAAGAACAGAACATTTTAGGAGGAGCCACCCACAGTGTGAGCACAGTTACTGACAAGACATATTAGTAAGGAAAACAACGCAAAATAAATGTAGTACGTTAAATAACGAACTAAGAACACACGTTAACTAAATAAGCCAAGCACACAAGTCAACTAAATAAGCCAAGCACGCGCACAACTTAAGGAAAATTGCGCGCGCGCACCTGCATTAACCAAATAACTGTCTTGCGATTTCCAATGTGCCTCCCCTCAGCACAATTATTAATAAATACTCTGTGTCACCCACCAATGAAGTCCCTCCGGATATTCTAGATCAAACTATACTACCACGGAATTAATCAATACGCCAATCACAGACGCCGTAAAACATTTCACCGTTAAATAAACTAAAAAAGAAGCGTTAATTAATTTTCCGCGCTGACTATTGATTGCGATGGAAGTGAAGGCCGTTTTGTTATTTATCCTGCAGTTTTATCACAGGATAATAATCGCCACCGTTTTCGAAGATTCTACTTTTTCTCGTTCAGCACACTTTGTAACGCGGGAAGATAATCGGCTTATTGGACACGTTGCAGAACGAATTAAGACTCCGAGTTTGATCTCGTGTAGCCACAAATGTCTGAGACGACCATGGTGTTCCTCTACAAACTTCCACATTTCAGCCACTGTGGCGCAAGACAGCAAAGGAACTTGTGAACTTAGCAACCATGATATCTCTCTTGTCAGCGAATACAGCAAATTTCAACATAAGAAAGATGTTGTATTCTCTATGCTATTGAAGGTATTTATTTAAAGGAGGTATATTAGGATAAACTCCTGCGCATGTTCGCATCGTATGTTTATGATGGACATTCAACCATTTGTAAACATAATATTCAGTTCTAAAAGAGCATGCATTAGATGCTTTAGAAAATCTTTATTATTTCAATTGTTGAATCTGTCATTGATTACAGCTGTGTCTAACGAAAAATTTAATTTCAAAACAAAAAACTTTTAGGTCACCAAACAAAATCCCATGGTGAAAATCAAATCTCCTCAGCATTGATGGCTTTCACGCGGTACTGTTTTTTTTTTTTTGAGTATTTGCAAAAAAGAATTAAGATTTTCTGTAATGTGTCAAATGCAAATTATTGTCTTCCAATCATTGTTTTCATTATACCTCGGGACTAATACAAAACAAAAAGACATGCAGCCACAACGCTGACGTTTCTGCGAAAACGTTAGCAAAATTAGCAATTTTTTTTACACACGTGGGAGAAACCTTTTAAATTATAGAGTAAAGCGCGTTTTAGCCTCCCGAGATATCGCTTAAAAAGTGGAGAATCGACATTCGCTTTTGTGTACAACGACTTCACAAATATTAAAACAGCTCATGTGATTTCAGTTTCTTTTTGTAGGTTTCGATTTTTCAGTGGTATAAATCATTACTACCTCTCCACAAAAAATAAATTTACCAGAAAGCACTTTCCTCACAAACATCTCCGTTCTCTATTTTTCAATTCTCCTAACGCTTGAGTGTCGTTTGCGAGCCTATTTCTTTCAGAAGTAAGGCTGAGAAAAAAAAAAGGGCTGGCTGCTCGTTAATTTTTTGTTGTTTTGTTCCGTTTTGACATGCAGATTTTTCCCCTTATTCTTATCTAGGGATGCCAAATCACGTCTTGCCTTAATAATGGTACCTGCCTTTTTGACGATAACAAACAAACTTTTGCATGTTCGTGTAAACCGCCGTGGACCGGAGACAGCTGTGAGGTTAAAAAAGGTGAGGGAAAAAAAAAAACAGTTCATATACGTACAGGCTATGGCAAGTTTATAAACACGATGGCAACGCCGAGAAAAACTTCAGTTATAAACTAAATCTCGTTCTGTCAAGTTACTTCGCGAATATTCAATTTATTCTGGTTTACCTTATCCAGGAGCTAAATTCTGTGTTTAAAAAACTGTGATGCTGCTTCGGTGAGAAAAATGAAACAGAATAGACAATATTCATATTCACGGTATTGAACTGGAACTAGCGTGCAGTCGAGGCTCATGCCGGGGAATCTTTTCACATGCAAATATTTCTAATGATATTCCCCCGCATTAGCCTCGACTGTAAGCTAGTTCCAGTTCAATACCGTGAATGCAAATATTTAACTTTTATAACGCGAAAGCGCACGCGTGCGGCCTAATTCTTAGCCGACGAGGCCGTAGGCCGAGTCGGCTAAAATTAGGCGATATCACGCCTTGAGCGCTATAATAGTTTTATAATTCAACGCGTTGATTACAAAGTACAGTTTGAAGAAAAAATATCGAGGCCGTTCCGTCATTTTTGCATTCTCTTGTCAAAATGCGAAATTTACATCCATCGTTGGATATATGTCATGTAGACATATCTAGAAATATCATTTCTAATATATTACCCTGCATTAGCCTCGACTGTAAGCTAGTTCCAGTTCAATACCGTGAATACAAATATTTTACTTTTATAGAGCGAAAGCGCGCGTGCGGCCTAATTCTTAGCCGACGAGGCCGTAGGCCGAGTCGGCTAAATTAGGCGATATCACGCCTTGAGTGCTATAATAGTTTTATAATTCAACACGTTGATTACAAAGCACAGTTTGAAGAAAAAATATCGAGGCCGTTCCGTCATTTTTGCATTCTCTTGTCAAAACACGAAATTTACATCCATCGTTGGATATACGTCATGTAGACATAGCGTATATCGATAACTTTTTAACCATATTTGGGCAGTGTATCAATGTGTTGAATTATAATGTCTATTGTACGTTATACCGTATCAACTCAGTTGATACGGTAAAGTGGCTATCGTAACAAGATGCATAAGCTGACATTTCAAACGTTAGCTCCTTCGTAAAAGCGAATCGATTTGCTCAGATGAAGCGCCAACGCTCGAAACGTCGTTTTTTGCACGAGTCTTTTCACTGTGTCCAACAATACTTTGCGTGCTTGTTTTTGACTCTAGTTTCATTATAAATTTAAAGGGACAGTTCCGGCTAAAAATATGGTGTTTTCATGATTATGGCCGGGAGCTTGGTTTAAAGGGGCTATGTCGCAAGGTTTCGCCTAATTTTAGTAACTTTAATTTACACTTTTATCCGTCAAAATTCTTTTGTTCGCTGATACGAAACAGGAAATTAAGTCCAACAATTTCATCGCTCTTTTCTTAAGCGAAACAAAATAAGAAAAATCTTAGGTTCGTCTGTGGCGGTACTGAAAGAAGTACAAAGGGAAGACTCTGGTACCATGTTAATATACTGAAGTGCACTATATTTAGCCAACAGAGAAGAAGAACCTTCGTCCATGACATTCCATGGTCAACTGATTTCTATCGCTGCTCGTTCATATTGAGATATTTAGTCATACGATTTCAGAATCGAAAAAATAACCGGGCCAAAATCAAGACAAATAGATTATTTACATATGTGAAAAATCTGAGACCATTTGGTGAACACAGCACTGCAGGATTGAATGGATTCGACGATGATGGCGTAAACTTGAAAAACAGCCACCGGACGTTTTTCAAGATTGTAGCTTGTGTGACACCTCGCGACATAGCCCCTTTAAACTTCCTTTATTACCTTGAAATTGGAAGAAACCATCTCTAAAAGTGATAGAAGCAAAGAAATATGAACTAAACAGACAAAATAACAGCTAGAAAAGTCAAAATTTCACAAGAATGACAAGTTTTGATTTCTTGACCGCCCTGTCATTAAATCAAATTTCATAAACTGTAATCCACTTCAATCCTTGCAATCCTGCACTTTATCTCCAAACTACTGCTTTTGTTTTCCTCTATAGAATTTTTTTATCCAACTAAGTTGTATATTTGGTGGCATTTGGCGATAAAACGTGAAAATAAACTAAGCGAAATTCTTTGCTATTTCGGCCGGACAGTGTCACTTCAAAACTGCAGGATTTGGAATCAAGTGCTAATGATCAACGGCATATTTGGATATATTTTTATTTCCTAACAAATGCTCTTTACATGTAGGTTTAACAGATGACAGATGCGACCATCCGAATGTGTGCGTGTATGTACGCGACCCTTGTCCATCGGGATATCAAGATTGTAACCGTTCCTGCTCGCGAAACACAAACAAATGCTGTTGCAGGTTAGACTTGAACGTAGTGAAAGACTATTAAGTTAACGAGAAAAGAAAATTTGTATTAAGGGTGGCTGAAAGGACACGCATGTGAACTTCAACCTAGCGAAATACTTAAGTTGACGACAGGTTAATTTAGAAAAAAAAAAAACAAATTGAGTTCAAATTTGCAAAAAGAGTGGCTGAAAGGACACGCAAGTATTAGGTGCAAGTTGCACAAAATCAATTTCAATACAGCCGTAAAGTAACTTGCAACTTGTGTTGCATGGTTGGCGAAATCTTGCGATCAAGAAGACAACAAGAGTCTTAAAGGGAATCTCGGCTAGAAAACATATTTCTTCTAGATCATTAGTTCGTGTCATTGTTAAACTGGTTTTGAAGGTGAATAAAAACCTTTAACTCTTGAATACTGGGCATTTTGTTTCTGCATTTTTTGCTTTCAAATTTTCCGCGCGCCGCGATGTTTGTTTTCGCAAAGTTTGATGGAAAAT
This sequence comes from Cladopsammia gracilis, assembly GCA_022457155.1. Classification (NCBI taxonomy): domain Eukaryota; kingdom Metazoa; phylum Cnidaria; class Anthozoa; order Scleractinia; family Dendrophylliidae; genus Cladopsammia; species Cladopsammia gracilis. Next base: position 83,504 of record JAJGOT010000691.1, read on the forward strand.
TATGACGTCAGTGCGTTGTCGTGAGCTTTCAATACGACGATTTAAGTCAACATCATGTAAATTTATCAATATATATATGCTTTTAATGCATTTTTGACTGAATATTGTACGATTATACCGCGAAATCGTCTTTATACTCCAAATTGACATCTTCGACAACGCAATGACGTCATAAATTACTATAAAGAAAACATGGTGGCCCGCGGCAAATTTAAACTGAAAAAAGAACACTTCGCATTCAGTAACCAGTTACGGAGATACCGACTTAAAACTCCAGCACGAGTTAAATATAACCATTACGTATGGTACTGTTTATTATGCTGTACAAGGACGAACACGTGACACGTCAGCAATGAGGCCGGACGCGTAAAAAACCGCTCCGGCAACTTCGTTGGCTTTTTATCGACAAAAATTAACTATGAATGCCAGCAAAAGAATAAGAGAGTCGAGTACTAGTTCCAATGAACCAGATTCGCCAAATCTCGAATCTTCACTTGAAAATATTATGCAGAAGCTCGAAAACATACAACAATCTTTGGACAGCAACTTCGCCATTGCCATGAGTGAAATCAACAAGCTTCGCCTCGAAGTCAATAGCCAGATTTCACCATTGAAAACTGAAATTGGTGATCTAAGAAAGTCCTTGGATGCTGCCTGGGTTGAAATTGAAGCGTTAAAAGTTCAACAGAAACAGAGCAACGAGTTGGAAGTGGAACTAACACAAGAAAACGCACGCCTCGACGCTGAAGTAATCGCCCAGAAACAAAGAGCTATCAAGTTAGAAAATTACACGCGAAGAGAAAACATACGCCTGCTTAACATACCTGAGAGTCAAGATGAAGACTGCAAGGAATTAGTGAAAGAAATTATGAAAGCCGTAGACATGCCTAATGCAGACAGAATTGAGTTCCACGCAGTTCATCGAACTGGGAAACAAAGAGAAGACGGAAAACCTCGAGCTATCATCGCACGTTTCACCAACCGAGAATCCAGAAACGACCTATGGCACAAAAGAAAAGAGCTAGCAAGCACACCAAACCACCAAAATGTAATCCTAGTACCCGACTATGCATACGAAACAGCTGAAGAGCAAAAGAAATTATCCAAAGCCCTACGTAACGCCAAAAATAAGAAGATCACTCCGGCATACATCAAGAAAGGGAAGCTGTTTATCAGAGGAACCTCTTATAACGCAGACAACATACCAGGTTATTTACTAGAAATCCAGGCTGGTCCTAGTTAAAGTGTTTTATTTTGAACTTGCTGGGCTATAATTTTAACAATTAAAGAAACCTAAGCCAAATATTTGCCGGTCAAGCCAATCTACCAGAAGTTTCAGTTCAATTCTAAGATCTCTGAACCCGCTCATGTGTTCAAATTTAGTCTTTCTATTATTCGTATGTATTTCTTGTCTTGTTTGCGTTTTCTTATTTAATTTATTTCTTGTTTGTAATATTATTATCAAAGTGTGCTGTATTCTTTTTATCCAGAACAAGTACAAACTCACTCATTATGATAATTTGAATAATTCAACGAAGCGTTTACTTGGCATCAACTTTAAATCTTTTGTATCTCAACAAGTAGGGCTAATTATTAAGTGTTGAAGAAAACATATCACACACTAACAATGAATAGTATAACATCTTTTAATTTCAAAGTCCTTTCACTAAACGTCAGAGGAATGAATAAATCTATTAAACGTAGGAAAATTTTCAGGTGGCTTCATCAGCAAAATGCTCACTGCTACTTCTTACAAGAAACGTATAGTACGAGCCTTACTATAGAGCAGTGGGAATCAGAATGGGGAGGTAAGATGTTTTATAGTCATGGAACTAACCATAGTAAAGGTGTTATGATATTAGTTAATCCAAAATATCAAATTGATGTAATCAAATGTTTAAAGGATAACAATGGAAGATTATTGATTTTAGATACAAAACTTGACGACCAACACATCATTTTAGCCAATGTTTACGCCCCAAATGTTTCGACCCAGCAAATAAAATTTTTTCGAGAATTAAACGAAACATTATTAGGTTTTGATGTTTAAAATATGATAATAGGCGGAGATTTCAATTGTGCTCTGACAACAAAAGACAAAAAAAGCACAAGATCGCACGGGAACAAAGACACGGTTATAAAAGAAATTGTGCATCTAAATGAAACACACTCTCTTTATGATATATGGCGTGAAAAAAATCCTGAAATTGAGTCGTTCACTTGGCGAGACAAGGCATTTAAATCTCAGAGCCGTTTAGACTATTTTCTTGTTTCAACAGAACTAAGCAGTCTTACTAAAGAATGTGACATAGCTTTCTCACAGTTTTCGGACCACTCAGCAGTAATTCTAAATATGCAAACTAGCGATTACCAGAGACGCTCTGGCCCTGGCTTCTGGAAGTTTAATTCTAGTCTTCTTGAAGATGAATCGTATGTAGAAAGTGTAAGAGAAAACATTAAGCTTTATAAAGAAAAATACAAAGATGTTGAAGACTTGGGTCTTAAGTGGGACGTCATAAAAATGGAGCTTAGAGGCTTTACAATCCTCTTCTCCAAGAAAAAAGCCAAAAAAGAACCAGACCAAGAAAAAGAACTAATTTTCAAATTAGATGAACTTCAACAAAAATTAAGCACTTCAACAAATGATTATAAACTTACTCAAGAATTCAATGCGTTAAAATTAAAATTAGAAAAAATAACTAATAGAAAGATAAAAGGTACAATCTTACGCAGCAAAGCCAGATGGTACGAAAACGGAGAAAAGAACTCAAAATATTTCCTCAATTTAGAAAAAAGAAGCTTTCTGAAAAAGAAAATCTCTAAATTAAAGCTTAGTAATGGAAAAGAAACAGAAAACCCAGATGAAATTTTAATGGAAGAAAAACTATTCTACCAAAACTTGTATACCTCCAAACAAGTAAATCCTAATGAGGATGGGCTAGACATGTTCTTCAATAATGATTTAATAACTTCACTTGATGTGAATCAATCTAAAACATGTGAAGGAAAATTGACGGTAGAAGAGTGCAGCAAAGCCTTAAAAGACATGAAACCCGGCAAAACACCTGGTTCGGATGGTTTTACCTGCGAATTTTATAAATGTTTCTGGAAGGATATTAAATATGAAGTCATAGAAAGTATTAATTACGGCTTCGATAAAGGAGAATTATCGATATGTCAAAGAAGAGGAATTATCTCGCTAGTTCCAAAGAAAGATAAACCAACAAATATACTCAATAATCTGAGACCAATCTCCTTACTAAATACTGATTATAAAATTGCAACAAAAGCAATTGCCAAGAGGCTTGAAAAGATTCTCCCACATATAATAAACCCCGACCAAACAGGATATGTTAAAGAACGTTACATCGGAGAAAATATGACTCATTAATGATATGATTAAGTACACATCGAACAAAAACATCCCTGGAGTTGCTATTTTTCTTGATTTTGAAAAAGCCTTCGATTCAATAGAGTGGAATTTTCTTTTCAAAGTCCTTGACAGGTTTAATTTCGGACATGATTTTAAAAACTGGATTAAAGTATTCTACAGTAACATTTCCAGCTGTGTAACCAATAATGGTTATGCGTCAGAATTCTTTAATCTGCAACGGGGCGTAAGACAAGGATGCCCATTATCCGGCATGCTTTTTGTATTAGGCATCGAAATATTAGCTCTTGCAATTAAGAATAATCCCAACATTGAAGGTATCAAAGTAGGAACACAGGAAATAAAAATTTCTCAGTATGCCGATGATACAACCTCATTTTTAAAAAATCTTAATTCAGTAAAGGAACTCTTAGACATCTTAGGAAAATTCGAAAGATGTAGTGGTTTGAAAATTAACCCTTCTAAGTCGGAGGCATTGTGGTTGGGCAAATGGAAGAATAGAAAAGATACTCCTTTTAGTTTCAGATGGCCAGATGAATCTGTTTATGCTTTGGGAATACATTTTTCTAACAATGAAAAAGTGAGTGAGCAATTAAACTTCCTCAAAAAGCTCAACGACTTACAAAATACTTTAAGTAGCTGGAAAAGAAGAAAATTAACATTACTAGGTAAAATTAATATTGTTAAAACGTTAGGTCTTTCAAAACTCGTCTTCAATGCATCTGTTCTGCCTGTCCCAAATACTTTTTGTGAAGCAGTAAACAATATAACATTCAATTTTATTTGGGACAACAAGAAACCAAAGATTAAAAGAACTACAATTATCGGTGAAAAAGAAAATGGTGGTTTAAACATGATTGACTTTACGTTAATGAATAAAGCACTAAAATGCGCCTGGGTGAAACGTTTCAAATCAACGAGAAAAGCAGCATGGAGAATTATTCCTGATGCGGCCACTTCTCAAAAGGGAGGTTTCGATTTTCTACTGTCGTGTAAGTGCACTAGCAAAGATGTTAATATCAAAGATTTACCGCCTTTTTACGAAAAGATCTTACAATATTGGTATGAACTAAGAGAAGTTGAAAACACCTTCCAAGATAATGCTTTAAAAACCGTAATTTGGAATAACCGCGATCTTAAAGTTAACAACAAGACTGTTTTCTGGCGTGCCTGAGTAGTAATATACGGGACTCTGGGGCACTTTGGGTATTTATCAATAAATCCCTATAATTTAGTGACACACGTTTAAATTATAGGCGAATCGCCTATAATTATTCACTATAGGGTACTTTTCAAGATTTAGTGTGTTTTATCGATTCAATATCCGTATGGAAAGGTTTCGATTCCTGATTCAGTCTTTACCATACATCGTTTATCGTAACACATTCTAAAGTCTTTTTCCTGATACTTATTTTCAATCTGTTTTGTTAAGGAATTTCGAGTTATCGCTTGTTCGTTTACGGTTGTTATACGTTTCTTTTCCCCTTCGATGATTTGTTTCATCGTTGTATGATTAATATATTGACTATTTTCGTGATTCAGTCTGAAACCTTTTACCTTACATACCATTTTCCCATCACTTGTTGTGTAACCGTATGATTTTGGACCAGAACCACACCAATTCGTAATATAATGTCCGTTTAATTCATCGGTTAGATCACCGAGACTATCACCTGTTTCGATTCGCAGTCCTCCTTCACGTTCGATATACCAGCAACTATCGGTATCAAAACCAAGAACCTGATCACCGAGTTTGTCTAACACACGACGATACAACATCAATCTAGCGTGACTGGTTGTGAAGGCAGCAATATATATATGTTTGTGATATAGCTATTATCAACAAAATGGTCTTTCAAGTTGTAGGTCATTTCAACCATCTCTTCGTTTATGAACTGAATGTTCAGATTTTCTACGGATTCATTTAACAAGATCTTGTAAAAATCGTCCAGTTTAGTGACGTACTCTGTCTGATTGAAGTTATTTCGTTGACCAAACTTTCCCCATAAACTATTTAAACATAGTTTTGCGATTGCTCTCATTCCTGGATTGTACTTAATTTCACCAAGTTCAATTCCTAACTTTGATTTTACAATTGCCTTGTACTCTTCAACGGATTTATAAGTACAGCCTTCCCCAACCTTCAACTCACTACTCTCCATCTTGATTTTCATGAATTTTCTTACATAATCTTTGAAAAGAAAATCTACTCTATCAGGGAAATGCCACACCTCATATATGTTTAGTACCTTATACCCTTTCTGAATCGACCTATTCAACTCATTTGTGCACCATGTTCCGATGAATGATCGTTCATCATCTGTATGTGTACATTCCTGAATCTTATTTTCAGCGCATGTTCTACAGAGCGGAAATAACAACTTTTTAGCCTTATCGCATTTTATTTTTACTGGTAACACAGGATGATAAAGACCTCTTGGAGGTAACACTTTACATTTCACAAAACCAAACCATTTATCATCGTACTCTTGAGGTGGGTCGAATATCTTTGTTGGATGACCTATTGGATATTTTTTATAGAATTGAACTGTTGGGTATAAACTAACAAAGTCGACGTATCTTCCTTTTTCGCCTCTTTTGAAGGTGTAGGTTGGTTTTGTTACATTTGTACGCCCACCGAAAAATGCGTCCCTAGGATTAAGAGGCCCAACAAATTCACGATTCCATTCCTTTTTACGAAACGAACGAAATTTACTAAACTTTTTATCTTCTTCCAGTTCACATTCATAAACCTCAACCAGTTCATACCCGGCAGCTCTAATTTTATTGTTTTTCTCTTCAGTCTTCTTTCTTAGAGTTAACATATCTAACTGATTTTTTGTGTTTATTGTCTCACTAGAATAACACTTCTTACATCCGTGCCAAAAACAACCTTGATATTCATAGACAGTATTTCCGCAAAACCCATCGACTTTACCGATTCCAGGTAAAGTCTCTTCGCCACCATTTAGAGCGTGTTTTATATTAACACCATCTCTCTGAGAAATCCAATCCAACCATGCGATACTGGATCGGCTATATGTCCCTCCACGAGTAGTTTCCTTTACAACACTGATCATACTTTTAGGCATATAGTTACTTCTGTACACAGTCATACATACAGATGCGATGGTTATATATAGAAAGGGATCGATGTTTTCTAACTCGATAAAGTCTTCACGAAACTTCAACATACATCTTCGGAGGATATCGACATCACTTCTACAGTACTCTCTCAACTCCTTCTTCATGTCAAACACATAGTTTTCATCAACTCGTGCTTTATGCCATTCCAGAAATTCTTTTCTCGCCGAAGAACTCATCTGATCATAACCATAGTGTTTCTTACTTGGAATTGGTCCTACATAGTTTCGGTGACACTCTTTATTGAAATAATGTGGAAAATACCCTTTTTTCAACTCTTTCAAACCAAATGTCTTTGGGAATGCTGATAACGGGCCAGGATTATGGTTGATAGAATCAATAAATCTAACACCACAAGCTTCCATATACATAATCTTTGTTCCGTTGTAGATAACATAAGGTTTTACACCGTTCTCTATACACCAATTTCGAATAAACTGAGCATCATAACCCTTTGAATTGTGTGCAATGAAGGTAAACTTTTTATGCTTATCTTCCTCAAAAATAAATCTACAAAATTCATCGATGGTTTCAAATGTATTTATATTTCCATGAAAATCTTGACAATCGATCCAATTGACCTTATGCACTCCGGTCTCCTGAGTTGTCTCACAATCATAGAACATGTATTTATCGGTTCTTGTCTGACAAGAATAACACGGGTCCGCTCCTGAATTTTCATCACATTTTATATCATTTATACAGTTTCCACCCTTACACCTCGTTTGTTTCACGTAACATTTATGTTCATCCATATTGCAGTACTCCTTACAATTCTTACACTTCGAATATCCGCATATATGGGTCTTTAGGTTATGAATCGTACCATCTCTATCTTGTGAAGTTTTTATTATACGCTCGCATTTCAGACATTTACCTATATTTTCACACACAATGTCGCTTGATCCCCTAGAGGATCGGTCTCGCTTATGCTCCTCAAAACACTCTACACCAAAGAAAGACCTATTACAATCACCACATATAATCTCTTCACCAGAACATTTTTTCCCATCAAGATAGTATTTAAAACATGCTATACATTTAGCGGGACACTTATGACAATCACGTTTCGTATAAGACTTTTTACAGGTGTGACAATAATAATCTTTTCCTAGGAATGCAGGCATACTGGTAATTACGTCAAAGTGGTTATTGTTTTTGTAAAGGTATATCATCTGGTCATAATGCGCATTAGGGTTTTCCTCCCTTTCAGAAGAAGTGTAGATCAGCTCGTTGAACTGATCACCGTCTACAATGTTTATCTGAATTTTTAGATGTTTTGCAAATTTCTCTACATCTTTGAGGGTCGAACCGTATTGATTTATTTCAACTCCAGCTTCCCTATGAAGTTTTAGAGCTTCTTCTTTCTGTAACCTTCGCGACTTATTAAACCCGTCCTTTAGCTGAGTTTTTGTCCATTTTTCTTTATTTATGTTTGCACGAGCCGTCACTATCGCTCTTGCAAGACAGATCGTATCATTATTTTTGATTGTGATTATACTCTTTTTGTCGCATGCATTTAATTTTGTCACACGCAATCGACCTTTACCCCGGGGAATCTTTATCGATTGAATCTCTATCTCAACCTCGCTAATCGGTACATCCTTGTATTCAACGAATCTAGCTATCTGTTCGACCAGATCTGTTCCAAGGTTATCTGTGATTGTGATTATTTTTGTACTAACCGGTTTTTGCCAACTCGGATGACTTAGTATCCATCGAATCTTGTCACCGTTTTGTAACCCTCTATCTTTTATTACTTTGTTTGCTATTTCCAACAGTAATTTGTCAATATCGAATACACCTGAAAGGTGTAAGTTTAGTATTTTTACATTGAATTTATCGAAAAACGATTTGAACTTTCTACTTTCCTTTGAAGATATCTTGATTATCTCGTACGGTACTCCTTGATTATCGATCTTTTTCAAAACTTGGTTAAGTTTTTCTTGTAAGAACCGTGCGCCACGCTTGTTTTTTGCACGGTTGATTTTCTTTGTTAGACGAGCAGCCTCCCTCTTTAGTTTCTTTTGTCTCTTCTTATCAAACACCGCAAGACGATGTTCATCTTCAGATCTTTCAGATCTATTCACAACCTCTTCTAATTTCTCATCCTTCTTTGCTTGACGGGGTTTTTGCTTCTTTTCTTTCTTCTGTCTCTTCTTATTTCGTTTACGTTGAGGTATCTCTGATTGATGAATTATGTCGTCTTGCGGATGTGGGGATGATTGCCTTTTTCTTCTTCGAGGGGGTGATGGTGAAGGTTCTTCTTCTTCATCATCTATAAAATTCACAATCCCTCGTGATGGTGGAGTATTTATACTACTTTCAATGAATTTAATCAGCTCCGCCTTTCTCAAACGTGAATAACCTTTCAAACCGTTTTCACGTGCAAATGCCTTAAGCTGTTCAACAGTTTTTGAATCCATTCGTATGTATTTGATTCATACTCAAGATTTCTTTATTACCATTTTTTAATTTTTCATTTCATATGAAATACATGAAATGAAAAAAAGCTTACATCATTACAAGTCTTTCAGTTCTTTCAGATCTATCCAAGAGTTGAATTTTTCAGGGTAACCACTCCACTTCACTAACGCTTTACCTTTTCGAGCATCTCGTCGAATCACTTTCTCAATCCGGTAAACATCTTGAACAGCCTTCTGCAGCTCTTGCTCATAAAAAGTACCCGTTATCTCCTCATCCATCTCATCCTTTATTTTATAAGTTATCGGATTAGTGTATTGAATCTTATTGATAATAAAAATCTCTTCAGTCCAATTCGGTGTGTAACCTTTATCGAAAACAGGACGTTTATATTTCGATATTCGAACTTTATCACCAACTTTAAATTTCGGTTTATGCGTAGCTGTTCGTTTCATCTTTCCATACAGATTTAAGTAAACAGCACTTTCGTTCTTTTTCTTCGACGCTTCCACAGGCGTCATCCCGATACTTCGGTGTTTTGTATTATTGTATTTTTTCAATATCTTCGATAACACATCATAATACATGGTATTGTTTTGGATGGTTTTTTGCTTAGAAATTTTTTCTAATATCGTACGGTTCCATCTTTCACAAACAGTAGATTTTTCTTCATTCTCTGTCGAATATATTGTTATCTTATTTTTGTCTAACAGTTCTTTCATATTCTTATTATAATACTCTTTACCCTTATCAGTCCACAACATTCTTGGTTTTCTTCCTTTCTTGAGTATTGTTTTGAACGCTTCTGCAACGGTCTCTCCCTTTTTATTCTTCAACGGTACAATCCAGCCGTATTTACTGAAAATATCTAACACCATAAGAAGATACCGATAACCCTTATTCCACTTACTATATTGCTGCATCTCAACAAGGTCAGAACACCATATATCATCGATACCGTTTACAATAACACGCCGCCGAGTAAACTTTCGTCTTATAGGTTTATGCAACTCATCAGCTAACTGTTCTAGCCAACTCGGCGGCTTTTTCCGTTTTTTGAAGCACCCATTCCAAGTTTTTGTTTAGTATCTATTACATTTCTAGCTAGTGCATGACCATATTGTCTTTCGTTATAGGGTATACTATCCAAGGCTTTCACCATTTTCCTATCAGCTTCATTTTTACATTTACGCGGATCTGACTTCGATGCACAGACGGTATAATCAACATCATGCTGCATCGATACAGCATCTGTTTTTCCAGTAGGTTTATCATAAACTTCAAGAATATTACCTTCATCATCCCAATCTACCTGTTCATGTATCGGATTTCCTGGACCTGTATATTTATGTCCTGGTAAGGTCCAACCTCCTTTTGGTTTTGGTAGTTTTAAAATCGCATTATGAATGTCGAAACCGCTACCGCGATGAAGCGGATCTAGTCTTTTCGATAAGTCTCCTGTGAAACTATCCAAACCCTGATCTATATACTTATCAATACCTGATCTAATCTTTTTCTTTACAAAGTCTGATTTGACGGCTTTTGACGCCACTATTTTTCCTAAATTGTAAATACCTTTCGTACCAGCTTTCATAGCTATCTCTCCAAGACTATGACTACCTTCCACATCAAAAAAGCCCGCCCCTGAGGCGGGCTGAACTAGTTTCCCGAAATCTTATCGAAATGAGATTTCTTAACGAAACGGATTTTCTTGATTCCACAATTAGCGCACTTACACCAAAAATAAGGCCGACCGTTGGTGGCTATCTCATAACCAGATGGTTCAGCATTGTTTGTATGTTTTTGTTCCTTGACGCAATATATATTTGCTGGTGGTTCCATTTTATTATACGAACTGTATAATAAACTTTTTAATTTTAATTACATGAAATATTTTTTAATAAACTTTTCATTGTAGTTTTGATTATCGATTTTGAATCTACTTAAGCAATCGTAAAATGATTTTTTGTAAATATTATCAAGAAAATATAAACAATAATAACCACATCTTACCGAATTTATAGCTTGAAACGGGTAACCGATATTGTATTGGTATTCCATGCGAACGTTGTTAGCATAATCAATGAAATCTTGTGGTGGTGGTAAACAAAACGAATCAAAATAATATATGAGATTTTTATTTTTTACAAATGTTGCTACCCAGTGTGTTCCGTTCCCTATCTTATCATCAAGATTAATTATACAACATCCTGTTTTACCTGGCGGTATACTCACCGTTTGATCTCTCGAAAAAATACCTCGGAAATCAGGTATTTTTAAATATTTTATCCATAATTCCAGGTCAAAATTACTTAACGGTACATCCCTAAATTTGGGTTTTTTTCATCCCATGATCCGTAAAAAGGTGGAGGATAGTATGGAAACCTTGGAGAGACCTGTAATCCTCTACCTCTCGATGATTTTGGTACCTGTAATCCGTAACCTTCACTCGGACCTACGGTCAACCCTTTTCCAAAAAGTTTTGAAGCTAGCTCTATAGCCATAGGAATTCCGATTGCAGCAAGCGTTCCTAAAAATCCTCCATTCTGCTGTCTTTTCGTTGGTTTGAACGTTATTCCGCTACCGGTTTGCATACCTTTTTCTACCGCTTGCGCTTGCCCTTGCGTCAATCCTTTTATACGTAGTAGTTGAGGAAGAAAATCAAACGGTATCGTAATTCCGTTTCCAAAAATCTTATCGATACCGAGACTTCCCAAAGCGCCTAACGCTCCTGTAGCTAAATGAGGTAGTACTTTTGTAGCTGCTTTTGTAGCTAAAGGTACTACCTTTGTTGCCGCTTTTGTAGCAAAAGGTAACAACTTTGCACCGAGTGATAATAGTGATGACCATAAACTACCACCTACGACGATCGCTTTACGAATCTGTGTTTTAGATATTTTGATATCGGTACCGGTACCGTTTTTTAGGGCTTTATTAATCTTATTAATCTGGGTTTTTGTCAACAACAGTTCATGCGACCCTTTCAAATTATTTTTAGTCAACCTTATCGTAATTTGAGAGTTATCGTCGTATGCTTTTTTAAGTTTATGTAGCTGTCCTTGAGACAAATTTACTCCATATGCGAAATACGGTGTAGCCATTTTTATTTTTACAAAATATAATTTTAATTAGATTTACGCTTTTATTAATATTTTTCCAGATGATGTGTATAACTCTATCTCTTTTTCATGTAAAACTAAAGCATTTAATCTATAATTTGTTGGATTTGCACCGTTCAATTCATAATTGAAAGTAAGTGCAACTGTACCATCTTTTACATCTTCTTCTTGGTTTCTAAGATTAAAGTATAGAATTCCAAAAAGATTTCTGAAATTTGATCGGTCAATTATTGTTCCGCTTAAAAAGTCGTTGTAAGCGGAACTGTAGGATAACAAAGCTCTGTAAAGTCTTGACTCCTCATTTGATGTCATTTCTAATTGAGGATACTGGATGCTATTATTTATTTGCAAGTGTGCTCTAGAAAAATATCGATTGTTTGCACCGATTGTAAATGTTTTGAAAGTAAATATATTTTGTTCCTGATTACTATAACTTGCCTCGGGAACAACCCATAAAAATACATGCCTCGGTCTCCTAATACCTGTACTTATTCGAAAGGAGTTATTTACAGATGTTGTTTGTAATATTTCGGTATGTTCTCTCAAATAAGTCCATTTTTTAGGTTTCAAATAATCTTCAAGATACTGTTTCATACCTAAGCCATTGAAAATAATTTTTGGACACCACAATCTTAATTTTGTTAAGATCACTTTACTATCTGGAGCAGCTCCTTTTCTGAAAATTATATTGTTGTCGCTTTCAAGTTCTATAAGAAGATTTGTCTTGATATTCGGGTGAAGATTATTTTTGAAAGCTGCAAAATAGCTGTATAGATTTAACGGAATCGATATTTTGTTGACAGCTGCAGCATCCGTCAGGATCTTTCTTCTAGCAAAACCTTCGTTATATAGCGCTTGAGCTGGTCGCGCTTCTGTTGTTCCTGTGGATGAATCTAAATATAAAAACTGATCTTTACCGATTGTGTCGGCATAACTTTTTGTATATTTTAAGAGGGAAAGTACGTTCGATGTTTCATTAGCTCTTGTGTTATTATAAACTGTCATCCCGTTGCATTCAACCTGAATCTGTTTTATAAATGTATGACCGTTGGTTGTGGTACAATCTTGATTACCGTTATTTGGTCCTGCTGTTATACCGGTTGTACTATCAGCAAGTGTAACAAGTTTGAAATCTACTTCCAAATAAGCGTTATACCAATCGATCGGATTTGCTTCTGAAGAGTTATCAACTGTGAATCGATAATTATCCTTAACCTGTCTATTATTATTTGCGACATTATCGATTAGCGGTGTTTCCAAATCGTAGGACACGTATTCATATCGTTTGACCAATTCTGGATTTCTGAAACTCATTCTTATTATACGTTAGTATAATAAGAAATTATTTTTAAAATTAAATCAAATCATTTATGATATTTCTAATATATTGATATTTGTCTTCTTTCTTCTCTTTTTTATGCGAAGCTTCTTCGTTTAAAAATTTAATAATTTCATCTCCTTTTGTTTCCCCTGAAATTTGTGGTACCGGTGCCGGTGGTGATGGTGGTGATGGCGGTGGTGCAGCAGGTTCTTTTTTACCTCTTGTGGAAAACTTGTCATAAATTTTTTCACCAAGAAGTTTGCCACTCTCTTCTCCAACCTTTTCAGCACCTTTTTCAATAAGTTTTTCTGCTGCTTTACTGGCTAATTTACTCGCTGTTTTTCCTGTTATAGTTTTACCGATTTTTGCAAAAATATCAGAGAAACCAGAACCATACTCTACAGAGTTAATATAAGAAATTTCTCCTGTATCAAAATCTCTTACTCTTCTTTGTTCTTCCATGTGTAAACCGTCCAAGCCTAAGTTGTTTTAATTTATATAAATAAAATTATACTTCTTTTAACACTACAGTTATGGAAATATCGATATCGTTCAGATCAACATTTCTATCTTCATCGTCGGCCAAGTAAAAGGTTACTTCAGATATATCTTTTCTATTTATCTTATGCCATAAATAATTCACTCTTGGGTAGATTTCAAAAGGTAAAGACCTTGTTTTTGTATTTGTTGAGAATGTGAATAGCGTATTGCTTCGCTTTCCTGAAACGATCGAATCGCTCAACAAACTACATTTTAGGTAAAGATTATCGATGCTGTTACTGATATTAGGGAAATTTTTCCCGTAGGCGGTGCTCATTAAAACTTTCGATTCGAATCCGAGTAAAATATTAAAATTTCCACTCGATTGGAAATCGATGCGATAATCGGTAGATAATTGAATAAATACCTTGTAAGTTGTAAGATCAAACAATACGTTAATTCCATATTCTTCCGTATTGGGTATTTTTCCAATCGTTTTGTGGATAAAATCATTTATATCTTCGTAATCATAAACCCCTGATGGAAAAGTAATCGTTTCGTACGTTTGACCTTTATCTTTCGATATTTTTAGTTTGTCGTTATCATATTCAGGTCGAATGTTATGCCAACTCGCAGTCATGCTAAGATGATCCAATGCCAAAAAACATTGCTTGTTATCATCCAATAACAGCTCAGGAGTAAACCTTACAGTAAAATTTCCAGGTTTATTATTAGGATTTTGTTTTCTTGCATCTATAGATTTGAAGACTAGCGTTCTGTTAACATCCATTTTATTATACGATCCGTATAATAAATACTTTTTATTTTTTAATTACGCTAAATATTTTTTATATAATTTCTCATGAGTTGTCTTATCTATTACCCCTATTCTTAACAGCTCATCATTTATTTGTGATAGATCATTTCTCAAAACAGGTGAATTATTACCAGCAGCCATCGAACCTATTATTATCTTCATTCTGTCTGCCAATTTGTTAGGATCATCATAATAAACTATACTTGAACCGACTATTTTCGATTTACCAGATGATTTATGAGGAGGTAGATTACTCAGCATATTTAGATCATTAAAAACTTTTACAGCGTTCATACTATATTTTGTTTTAGGATTGTATCTTTTCGTTAGCAGATTAATCAGAGATTTATCTGCATCGGCTTGATAAATTAATTTTCCACCACGATAAGCGTTTAATCTCTTATCTTTCATTAACTTTGTCATATCTATTATCAATCCTCCATACTGATTGTTCTGAATCTTATAGGCGTTCCGTCTTGGCTGCTTATACCTACGTACCCCTTCACCTTGTTTTTGTTTTGTATATTGCGGTAAAATTTTTACATTCTTAATCGTTGTTAAATATCTCTCTAATATATCTCTTGTTCTTTCATATATTTTCAGATCATAATCGAGTTGTTGTTTTTCTTCTTCTGTCTTTGGTTTTCTCCTTTTCAAACCACCTATCTTTATTCCGACACTTCTGTTTTCATCTTTAGCTTCATTATAAGTTTCAGTTAACTGTTGATCGCTCATTTTAAGTAGATCATTAGGTTCATGAAAAGTTTCTTTTAAAAATTCTAATTCGCTTTCTGTGAACATCTTATTCGGTTCGGCGGTTATTACTTTGGCCTTCGGTGGTGGTTCAGGTATTGCGGGTATTTCCGTTGGTGGTTGGTCACCACCGAAGGGTAGCTCTCTATTCAATGTTAAAATATCTTTGTTGGTTTCAACCAAATCTTTGAAACCGCTGGTCAAAGCTAACTGATTTTCTTTTAATTGCTGAATTACTTTGTCCTGTTTTTCATCTGTTTTGCGTTGCTGTTCAATTAGCGGTTCTCTCAGAGTTTTAAAATAATCACTCATCGCAACATCGCGAACTTGTTCTTTATTTTTCACCTCATTCTTTACATCGGTAACCGCTTTAGCAATTTTGAATCCTTCAAATTCTAAATCTGCATATTTTTTGATCTTATCAAGATCCATAATTTATAATTTACATATAAGTTATTTAATTTATCTGTAAAATAAACATTTAAGTTATTTTTAAATATCTGTAAAATAAACACTTAAGTTTATTAAAATAACTGTAAAATAATCATTTAAGTTTAAATGTTTATCTACCTTATTAAATAAAATGAAAATACCGAATTATGATGTGATAAAAAATAACGATAATAATCGTTCGTTAAATGATTTTCTTAATGAAGATTTCCGTATGTTGATAACTGGCCAAACTCGATGTGGAAAAACAAACACCTTAATGCATATTCTTAGAAAACCGCTCATTTATTATGATAAGATTTATCTATACTCACCAAATCAACATCAGGATAAGATTCAAGACTTGCAAAAATTAATGGAAAAAGCCAGTCAAAGAGTCGGATACGATATTTTAGAACTTTACGGAGAAGATGATATTATGGATACGACAGACTATCCGAACGATAATAGAAAAGTAGTGGTTTTTGATGATCTTATTAACGCTCCCCAAGCAGTTCAAAACAAAATCGCCAATCATTATACAGATGGTCGACATCATAAAATTTCCCCGATCTATCTATCCCAGTCTTACTACGATGTTCCTCAGAAACTTCGGCAGAACTGTTCCCACATGATTTTGTATCCACCAACGACTAAAAAACATTTAAATCTGATTGCGCAAGAAAATCTAATAGATCCGGTTCTTTTTGATAAACTTGGTCCATATGAATTCTTATTTTTAGACAAAGAAAAGAAAAGTGTTGCTAAGAACTTTGATGAGACTTTTTAAAAATTATATGTAATACTAGTAGTAACATACTTACGATGGGTATTTTTAATAATATTCGAAGATACAGTAATTTCGATGTGAGTGAATATATAAAAAATTTTAATCAACAAGTACATGCTCATACCGGTTTGAAATTAGATGTCAATAACAATTACGATATTCAACAAAAACGTCTTGTAAATGTTGGTGAAGGAGTGGGAAATGATGATGCGATAACAAAACATCAGATGGACGTGCAACTACGTAGGAAACCAGATCGGACAGATGTTATTCTTGTTGATGGATCGACTCATATGACTGGTGATTTAGATCTTCGAGGAAATAGATTGATTCTTCCTGGAGAGATCGATATGAACAGAAAACTTATCGTAAACATGGACACGGATGAAGATAACGATTTATGCGCTGTCAATATGGTGACTCTGAAAAAATTTCATCCTAACGCTCCCGAACCTACACATGAGGTTGTGAAAAATATCGATCTAAAGCAACGTTTCAATGTTATCCATTCGAAACAACAATCATATGCTTTGCTAGGAGTAAATTATAACAATCTTGTCTCTTACAACGATGTCAAAAATATTTTTTTATCTCGCAAAGAGACGTTTCCGATGGAGACTAGTTTAGATATGGGAAACAATACGGTTTACAATGTAAAGGACCCGACGGTCGCTGACCAAGGAGCAAATAAAAGATACGTGGATCATATAATTTCTGATAAATTGAGTAATCCGTCCGGTGAAGATTTAGATATGTCAAACCATAAGATTACCAATCTCAGTGATCCGCAAAACAGTTCCGATGCATGTAATAAATCTTATGTGGACGGTGGTGATAGAAAACTCAATCTCATGATAGGGGATGTAGTAGTTCATACGAACGAGGTAGAAGAAAAGCTCAAAAAATATGTTGATGAATCACATATCAGCGACTCATCAAATTTGAAAGATGAGTTCCGGTACATAATGGAAAATGTTGATGAAAGCTCATCTGAGTCTGGTATAACCGTCACCGGTATAGTCGATTTGGTGGAGTCGCCGCATACGCTAAACAGAAAAGTTTATGCGTTGCTATTACACAAACATCCGCTAAATAGCTACGCATCAAGAATCGGTTTTAATATGTATAAATTACCAAAGGGAGAATATACCGTTTGTATCGAATTTATCCCACCTACGATGAGTGGCGTCAGCGTCGACGTTCGATCGGCTTCTCTCAACATAATTAATCAACCGATAAAAAAATTTTCTAATTACAGTAGAAGTATTATTCATCTACATAAGTGGGAAATTTCACCACCGGAGTATATAAGGGTCGATTTAAAATGTAGCGGTTCACCAACATCGGCTTCACAAGCTCAAGCTTACCTAATAATTTACGGAATAAAAGGATACCACTCAGATGTACCGGCCAGTGTTTACGACACTCCTTATATTTTGGAAGGTGGGAAATTTGTAATGCAGACTACACTCGATATGAATAATCATGCAATTATCAATTCACCATCGCAAGCGATGAGCGGTGGTGCATTCGAAATTAATGGTGTTTATAAGAGAACTGCAAACCAAACATTTGCTCTATTTTCAGGAGAGGAAGAAGTTATGGTTACAAAAAATTATAAAATTGTAAAATGTTGTATTAACATCCTCGATACGCTTGAAACATACCCTCCTATTTTTGTGATGATAAACAACGGATTAGGACGAGGAAATGGTGGAAAGAAACAATCTTATGACATGAATATTGTTTTGATTGAGTGTAATACATTTCGAGTGAGAATACGAAGTGATCAGGATACTACCCCAGCAATCAATAAATGTTTGGTAAGCCTTCTACTTGAACCGATCTCTTAAGTTTCTCATAAAAATTTATTATACGCTACGTATAATAAATTAGACGATCTTTCACACACTAGATCTGTTCAAGCGCTTCTACAACCTCTCTAGCGATCTCTCGAGATTCCTTGAGCCATTGAGGAGATAAATCTTGAAAGATATGTTCATTTATAAAAGAGACAAGAAAGAAAACGCTTGCAATCATTTTATGTTTAAAATTTTATTATTATAATTTTAAAATATGAAACATAAGCGAGATATTTTCACGTTCAATCATATCGATACATCGATTGATGAGGAGAGACTGTTGGAGATTAAGGCTCTTTACAGATTTTATCATAAGAAGTGGTGGTGTTATAAAAAGACTTATAGACGGTTCAAGCGGATGAATCTATTCTGTAAACTGAGTAGTTCATTTCTTATCGCGAGCGGTACAATAGCAGGTGGAGTTACGCTGAACCCGGTTACTCTAGGGGTTATTGCTGGTGCGGGATTGTTATTGAAAACATACACCGATTACAAGAATTATAATCGAAGGATTGAAATGAGTAAACACGCATATACAACGTATCAGAAAGTATTGATTGACTTACGTTCTTGTATGCGAGGAAAACATTTCGATCACGATTCTTTTGTGGACGAGATGAGATTAATCGATGATATGATTAGCGATCTTTGTACGCTTTCTAATGACAGGATTGAAGAGAAATATGAGAGAATTTTCATAACATGATAGCTTGAAATTTCTAACGTCTGAACACTATGAAGTCTTCGTGTAAAATGAATAACCGGAAATTCCATACATATTTCTTCGACGTAGTTACCAAAAAAATTTTTATTTAGTTTTTCGGTTGGTGGTAACTATGTCGAAGAAATATGTAGCTAATTTGCATGTATGTTAATTAGGTTATAACACCAAAAAATCGGACTTTCTGTACAGTGAACGTGCAGTGTTTCACGTGTAAAACCGCTTTCAACCGGTTATTTGATGACATCATCGGATGTTTTTTCACTGAACGTGACAACGTTTCAGCTCAATGAACACGTATTTCAAGTCGCGTTTCACGACTTGAAAATTATTAAAGTTTAATCTTCATCTTCGCTTTCGCTTTCTTCTATTGCTAACAACGCTTGTCTCTGTTTTAGCGGTTTAACATATGCCTCGTGAACTTTCATCTGTATCGAAACGACGCTGTCACTGATGTAAATGCTTTCGATTAACAAAGCTAATTTGACTTTACAATATTGGTTAAGATAGTCGAGCGGATCCGGTTTTTGATTTCCTTTCGCTGTGAATAGCGATAAAATCTTATCTGACTTTTCCGAATATATCAGTTTAGCATATAATACTGGTGCACTTGCTTCATGTTTCTTACCTTTCTTGAAATATAATAACGGACTTAATTTATCCGCTATTTCCGGACCATACGTGTCTTCTAATTGTTCAAGACAGATATCCTCGAGAAATGACAAACACTTATAAAACTCTTTTTCTTCTGCTGTCGGTTCTTTCTCTTTACTCCATAAACAAACCGGAATAGAGTAACCGACTACCTCGTTAGTTACTTTATCCTTTCTTTCATTCACTCCAAAACTGAAGAGAAATGGTGATTCGATAACTAGCGGTCCTTTCTTGTTATTAGGATAATTGGTTTCAATCTTAATCCTTTGATATTCTGAATCGGTGTTTTTCACCGTGTATGTTACAGCTTCGTGGAAAGTAATATTTTCTTTGCAGAGATTTGAAAGACTTGTCAGTTGCATGTTTTGTTATATAGTATATTTATTTCTTTAAGACAATTTTTTCAACTCGTGAAACGCGAGTTGAAATTATAATTAGTTTTAATCATCACTTTCATCACTTTCATCACACAATTCAATTTCTTCATTTTTAGCATATTCCTCTATCCGTCGTTGTATCTCTTCTTTACATTCCTTACATTTACCAATTTTTTTACCATGATTACAGACAGCCTTTCCACCACATTCAACACAATATCGTTTGTTTTTTCCATGTTTACAGATTCCCTTTCCTCCACATTCTTTGCAGTAATATTTATTATTACCATGTAAACAGATACCATTTCCTCCACATTCTCTACAATAGTACTTGATGTTCCAATGGATACAGATACCATTTCCACCACATTCTTTACAAGTATACTCTTGTCTACCATGTTCACAAATCCTTGCTCCTGAACACTCTTTACAATTGTATTTATTTCTCCCATGATAACATTGTAAAACTTTACGCTTTGGTGATTTCACAGGCTCTTGTCTTTCAACAGCATCTAACGCATCAATTAATTCTGCTTTCCGCATTAGATAATATCCCTTGATTTTCTTCTCTTTTGCTAAAAATTGCAATTCTTTGAGTGTGCTTTTCGAGCGCTTTTCCATTTGCTTTTATTAAGTATATTTTATTTCTTTAATTCCATTTTCTATAAAAAAATTCCTTACTCAACTCACTAATATTGCTTGAGTGGAATCTCTTTGAGGTAGTCTCTTAGAATTGTGACGGCCTCTTTAGGTAGTGGTGATTTTTTTTCTTCCATGGAACTCGTCAGTGTTGCTTGAGTGGAATCTCTTTGGGATAGTCTCTGTTCACACGTTCGTATGTGTGCCTCTTTACTTCCTCAAAAAATGTGAAATAACATCATCCTCTTTAAATGTAAATGTATTGTTATATTATGTCACATTGTTTTTTGTAAAATAATATAAAGTCTTGTTAAGGAATTTCGAGTTATCGCTTGTTCGTTTACGGTTGTTATACGTTTCTTTTCCCCTTCGATGATTTGTTTCATCGTTGTATGATTAATATATTGACTATTTTCGTGATTCAGTCTGAAACATTTCCATACGGATATTGAATCGATAAAACACATTAAATCTTGAAAAGTACCCTAGAGTGAATAATTATAGATGAACCACCTATAATTATACGATATTACATCAAATTAACGATAAAACACACTGAAAATGGGAAAGTGCCCCAGAGTCCCTATTAATCAAAAATTAACGACAAAACACTATAATTTAAACGTGTGTCACTAAATTATAGGGATTTATTGATAAATACCCAAAGTGCCCCAGAGTCCCGTATATTACTACTTGCCTGGTTTGACAAAAACATTATTTGCTTAGACAGCCTGCTTGACGAAAATCTAAACTTTTTAACGCATGAAACATTTCTCGCAACGTATCAAATACAAACAGATTTCTTGACTTATTACGGTCTAATTAACGCAATTCCTGCAGAGGCTAAAAAATCGATCAAGAAACTAAAAACTCAGCGAAATACTTCAAACCAAGTGTTTTTAGATGTCAAAAACTTCACAACCAAAGCCGTATACCAAAAACTTGTTAAACACACGTTCAAAGATCCTACGTCAAAGCAACGTATTTTAGATTATGGAATTGAATCAGAACAAACGACTGACTATTACAAACTTGCTTTCACTATTACAAAGGAAACTAAACTAGTAATGTTTCAATATAAGATCCTGCATAACATAGTTTTTACAAAAAGTAAGTTGTTCAAAACAAAGCTAGCAGACAATAGCTTATGTTACTTATGCAAATCAGGAACCCAAGACCTTAAACATATGTTATTTCTCTGCCCTATTGTTGCTCAATTCTGGGACTCCTTTAGTGAGTTATACAAAGAGTATATGCCCTCAGCAATAGAGCTTTCTATTGTCAAAATCATGTTTGGAATTCTTAAAAGAGACAAGTTTGATAGACTTATCAATCATTTAATTCTTATCGCGAAATATTACATTTATTGCTGTAGTGTTAAAGAGGAGCCATTATCTATATCAACGTTCCACGCCATAGTTGTAAGTAAAGCTGAAATTGAAAAACGAATTGCAACTAGGTCTAACTCTCTGACAACTTTTTATCATAAATGGAAGCCCTTAATAGACGCAAAGATCATACAAAAGTAAAGATTGCTCTGTAAGCGAACATTTTTCTCTTGACCCCGTACTTGTTCTTTATCCTTCTTTGTTTGCTGTGTATCTGAGTTTTTAGAACTATAATATGTAATAAATAAGTATATCCAAATAGCTTGTTTTAAGTTGTAACCTTGTATTGTTAGTTGTTTTGTAATTTTTTTTGTTTATTTATGTATTTTATAAATTGTAAAGAGTTGTTAACACTAATAAAGTGCCAAAATAAAAAATAAAAATAAAAAAAAAAAAAAAACCATTACGTATACTTTTGGATCTAAAACTGTTTTTCAGCCGAGGTTCCCTTTAAGGGAAGTTTTCACATGCAATTTTGTTGCGCTCTTCGATGCAACTTTTGTCGCAAGTGTACAAAACTAGCGGCGATTTCAGTGCGATTTGCTGCGATTTGCTGCAATTTGATGCGCCAGTCACAGCTGTTGAAAACCAACCAATCACAGCAGAACATCGTGCTTCATAAGGTGACGCGTAACCAGTCGACCCCATCGCCTGAAGAAGACTAGCAGTATGCAGTCGAAACGTCGCGATCCACATCAGAAGTGACTACATCGTGAGACAAACGAAAAATACTTCTTTACTAATTTGCTGTGTTTTCCCAAACGTCGCCGCCAAGTTACAGTAGGTTTCTATGCCTCTGTGACATCGCGCGAGAAATCGTGCCCAAATCGCACTGGAATTCGCCGCTACTTATAACACGAGTCGATTTGAAGATGCAACTTCCGCGCGACAAAAATTGCATCGAAGTGAGGTAAAAAATGCACAAAAAATCTCCTGTGTAAACGGGCCTTTCTTTATTGCAGCACTTATTTCAAAATGATGTACCTGAGCTAATTACTTTGCGTTTTTTATTCGGTTTTAGATAAGGAATCCAAGTAGTTGTTGACAGTCCGTCCAACATTAACACCTCACTCAGATGAAGTTGTACAGCGATGATAAAGGATTCAAAGTAGAGAAAAAATGGTGCTCAAACATTAAGACTCAATGGAGACATTCTAGTCGTCACAGGAAATTTCTTTTTAAAATGGTAGAGTTAATGAAGCGAAAATAAAAGGGGAGGATAAACACTTTTTTGCTCATGGCATTTGATCTGATGTCTCCTTAAAATGGCACAGTAAACTGGAGGATATTGTAATCTACATGTACAAAGTAAAAATACGATCCAGTAGCGGAGCTGAAATATTTAATTTAGGGCATTAAGAAATAATGGTTTAAACATTCTTAGATTCAGCACTGCTATTTTGGACCAGTGCTATGATCAAAACTGAGCAGTGACATCAGAAACTCGCCATGCGTAAACGCGTTTAAGGTGATTCCCTAGAAATAAAAGTGGCAGTTTCTTGGTGTTGCGGATGGTGTGATCACCAAATGACGTAAAACAAAAGATTCAAAAGACACTGAACAATACCCACACCACAATACAAAAGCTAACCAACAATGGCTTCCGCAACACCAAGAAACACCCATAAAAGTTGACATAAGATTTTCTTTAAACTTTCCCTGATTGTTTCCCACAATATAGTGTTTCGAAATCCGCAATAAAAAATGTAGATCACCAAGCTCGTTTAGGAGATATAATTGTCTCAAGTTAACCTTTTAATCCTTGGTCATCCTTGCAACATGCACTTATCAAGCGCAGGCTTATTCCATCAGCTCACACTACGTTTCGATGCCGGGGACAGGAAGCACAGCTTTAAAGTAATTCTTGAAATAACAAAATAGATGTAATGTATTGACCAAAAGGAATAATTTGATATTTTTTTTATGGCACAGGCAGGTATTAACTAAAAATATTCGTCGGGTGCGTGATCTCGAGGATAGAATTTTGTGTCCACGAGCGTGGCTACGTATGAGTTTTTCGTGATAACTTTATTTCTGACATGATTTTTTTTAAAGTTTTACAGCACAAAGAGGAGGACTAAAGAATGAAATGCTGTAAAAAAAAAGATAGGTCACCAAGCTCCTTTAGGAGAAGACAACCGCTTATTTACTGAGGGAAATGAATCCTCAAAGGAAACCCCATTGCATCGGAGTGCGCGCGCGCAAATGACGCAAGATATTATGCGCAGTAGTGATGCGCAATGCAGTACTAGGGAATCACCTTACGAGGGCAATTTACAAATTAGACAAACAATTTGCTTAATAAAAACTGTAATGGCTGCGAACTTTTTAGAGCATCATTATTTTTTATTCATATATTTGTTAATCTTTTCATTGAATTCTATATAAAGTGAAATAGTTTCTAAGCTAGTAGGCCCTATCTACTTGGCACTATTAGACACTAATTCCATTGTTTTCTTTTGTTTAGTTTTTACTAATTTTGACTAATTTTGATTAATTGCTAGACACTATTTCACGGTCTGAGTAAAATCACTCTGTGTACATAATTTTTACCTTTAGAGTGGTTTTACTTGACCTGTGAAACACTATCTAACAATTAGTGTGTGATAGTCCAAATTAAACAAAAGGAAACAATGGAATTATAGTCTAATAGTGCGTACTATTAGATTATAAATCCATTGTTTTCATTTGTTTAGTTTGGACTATCACACACTAATTGTCAGATAGTGTTTCACGGGTAAAGTAAAACCACTCTATTGTACGTATAGTTTAGTTAAATTAATCTTAGTTGTTTCCCCAGTTAGACACATTAATAACGGTATTGATTGATTGGTTAAGGACGATAAACTAAAACTTCAAAAGAAACAGCTAGACTGAAAGGAAATGTGTTAAACGGATAACGGGGGAAGATCGACGTCAAATATTTCTTGTTGTCCTGTCACATCCGCCAACTTGAATGTCGTCAGCCTCCTACCCAGCCCCTTCCCAGCTTTCAAAAATGGTGGACGGAACCTCTGGGGTATTTTGTCACGTGACGCGCGACGAAATGGCGTTTACTGAAGCTCTTTTTAGCTCTTTTTAGCTCAAATCTTTTTACTCAAACCGTGTTCAGACGAAACGAAGATGTTTCATCGTGTTTTACAAGACAAAACGATAAAAGATTTTTGGAGTGTTTCGGTAGCTTCGTCCTGGGGTTTCTCCCCCCCCCCCCCCCCCCCCCCCCTGCCCGGCCATTGGGGACGAAGTTGCGAAGTCATCATCATCATCATTTTGGTGCGTTTTCGATTCCATTCACATTGTCTACTGAACATTACACGTTGCCTGTTACGTTTTCTTCTTTTAACATAGAAGAAAGAGAAAAAGAAAAGCATCTTCTTTCATACTTATTGAGATTTTCTATTGAAATTTGGCGTGTGAAAACCCCGTTCGGGGTTCGCAGCTAATCAGAATGGCGAAACGACTTTCTCACACGTGAAAAAAGCGTTTCGTCCAACCACAAATGTATAAAATCAACAATTTACAGCATGGGCAGTGCTTTGTACTCAATCGTTGATACATCAACAGCGTAAATACCATGCCCGCACTGCCCACGAAGTAATCTATATCCACTGAATTTTCGTCTTCCACTCACGCCAAAACGATGAAAAAACGCTTCTCAAAATCAATGGAGAGAAGCTCCACCCTCGTAAAGCCGGCGCAATATTGCGGGTAAAACCTCCAAGGATCATAAGATTGGTGTATGAATCTGATTTCAGCTGATGCGTCCTTGTTCATTTTGGGCGGAAACAAATATGTTTAGTTTCACAGCACATGTACGTTGAACGATATTGAAACGTGTATCATTCGCTTAATGTCCCCTGGCTTATTACTGGTAAACAAGTTTCTTAGAAGTTCTACAATTTTAAAGAGATCTGCACACAATAAATTCAGGTTAAAATAAATTCAATACAAGTGTATTTATTTCAGTAATTTATAAGTTATCTTTCACTGATAAGAAGTTAAAACATTTCTTTCAGTTCTTATCCATTTTAAAACTACATACAGATCTGTGATTTATGTCAGTCCTAGCTTCATTCGTTCTTGCCATACAAGGGCCATACAAGTATAATAACCGTTCAGTATAGCTGGTAGTCTTTGCCACATAATACCGGAGGGGGGAGGGGGCGGAAGGGGGGAGGGAGAGTGGGAGTTATTCAAGACAACACAAATCTGATGAACATTATGGATAAACTTAATTGGCCTGCAAAGGAGGCAAATTAGCTACATGTAAGAGAGTTTTTAAGTTTTTATTCCCCATTGAGTGTTAGCGTTTCTTAGTGTTCGGAAACCTAATAAAAAAAATCTTTTGAATGTATAATATAGCTTCTCAAATCATTAATAACCCTTTGAGAAATTCAAAGGAAAAGTTCGCCAGATTTTATGATAATTACCACCACATATTCAAACCTCAACTCAGCGCAGCTACTTCCTTTGTCATTTAATGAGTCTCAGAAAACTATGTGATAAAACTTGTTCTGTCAAGTGGCAATGATGTGGCACGGGCACTGTAACTCTCACAAATTTGCTCTAATTTTCAATTAGAAAAATTTATGTCATGGCTTTGAGTCTGATTTACATGTACAATGCGAGCATAAGGGTCTGGTCGCACTACAGTCCAAAACAAAAATTAGCCTGTGCAAAATGACAAAAACAAAAACATTCCACAAAAAGAGTGTCCCACTGGAGCGGTTTCTTTTGTTTTCCTCGATTTTTGCATGGGCTAATTTACGTTTTTGACTGTTGTGCGACAAGGCCCTAAGCACAAGCACAAGCATACTTTAGTACAAGAAAACTATGTGAATTGGTGTGTCACAAGCCTTAAGCATGAAGAATGCAAAAAAAATTAATTATTCAATAAATATTTTAAATATTTCCATTTTCCATGTGCTTGCCCTTATGCTTAGGTTGTCCAGGGTAGTGCAAGAACAAGGATCTGCCATCAGTATGACTCGTATTCATCTTGTGCTTGTGGACAATGTAAACATACTTGTAAAATTACTTGTAAAATTACTTAATAATTCATAAGGGTACTAACAAATAGAAATGAGCCATTCCAATCACATGGTTAACCTTGTAAATCAGATTCAACTCACTGGTGAGTTGTATCTGGAATGTAAATTAGATACAACCACTAGTGAGTTGTATCTGGAATGTGAATTTCACAAGTTGTTTACAACATTCGCGTCTGTGTTGTATCGGCACTATACATTCACTCTCCTTCGGCTCGTGATTGTATAGGCCGATACAACACTCCCGCTCATGTAGTAAACATTACTTGCATACTGTGCTTATGATCTAATGTTTGTATTGTGCATGTAAACCAGCCTTTCCTGTCTAGACCTTGCTACCATTATGCCGATAAAGACTTCCAGACTGAATATCATCTAATGTTTGAAGGAAAAAGTTCATTGTGGTTTGGAATCCTCATCATCTGAAAGTGAAAACAATAATGTCCAAAATCTGAGTTGCTGTAGGATTCATGTGAATTGCACAACACTTCAATGCAAACGGCCACTCTCTGCATGACGCAGAAGTCCGTGGCGTGAAGCTCTGCAGTGCAAGCAAGCAAAGAAAGAGACATGAGATGCGGCTAATTTTCAAGCTTGGTACGAGTCAGCTGCACAGCCTTAATACTGACTTCCGATTTATTTAAGGCGCGCGCACTGTTTAAATGGCGTGTTCTACAAGAACAGAACCGTCAACCGTTTAAAATTGAGATTTCACTGAAGAAGGGCTAAGCCCGAAACGTCTGAAAACTTTCAAATTTTCGGCACTTTTCAACATTAACATTTTCCATTATTGATTGTTAAATATACTGCAGGCTCTTCAATCAAAACAATCAAAGAAAAAACTGTTGTGATTAATGACTCAGTAAATGGTATCAAACTTTTGAATTCATCCACATACAGAAAAGCTACAACCACTGTAAACAGCATAAAAAATGGTACCACAAAAAAAATTACTGTTCAATGGCTTCTATTTGAATGGTTACACTTAGGGTTCCATCCATAGGCTCGAAAGTTAGAACCACCTTGTACAGCATAATAAACAGTACCACAGGAAAGTACTGCTCAGTAGCTTTCATTTGAATGGTCACACTGTAGGATTTCATCCACAGACTCAAAAGGTAGAACCACCTTGTACAGCATAATAAACAGCACCACAGTAAAGTACTGCTCAGTAGCTTTCATTTGAATGGTCACACTGTAGGATTTCATCCACAGACTCAAATGTTAGAACCACGTTGTACAGCATAATAAACAGCACCACAGGAAAGTACTACTTAGTAGCTTTCATTTGAATGGTCACACTGTAGGATTTCATCCACAGACTCAAATGTTAGAACCACGTTGTATGGCATAATAAACAGTACCACAGGAAAGTACTACTTAGTAGCTTTCATTTGAATGGTCACACTGTAGGATTTCATCCACAGACTCAAATGTTAGAACCACGTTGTATAGCATAATAAACAGTACCACAGGAGAGTACTACTTAGTAGCTTTCATTTGAATGGTCACACTGTAGGATTTCATCCACAGACTCAAATGTTAGAACCACGTTGTATGGCATAATAAACAGTACCACAGGAGAGTACTGTTCGACAGATTTCATCATAACTAACCAAAAACACATGTTTAGACTCAGAATACAAAAGTCAACGTCTGGCTTTGGGAGTGAATAATGTCGACAGAGTTACATGTACATGTAACAATAAGGTTCTGACCTGCTTTGGGGTCTTCATTTTCAGGTTGATTCTCTTGTCTATGCTGATTAACTGCAGACTGGGCCTGACCTCTTAACTGTTCAAATAATTCAGGATTGGACTGTTGCATCTGCTCACCAAACTGTTGGGCACTGGCAAAGTACAAAAAAAAGTGACAGAAGTATTTTACCAGTCAAGTTCTGGATGGTAGGCTGTTAGCTGTTTAGGTACCTTCTAACACTTTATTTTTGCGACACTTCAAGTTCGCGATTTTTTGACAATGACTCCAAATCAAATAGCGAAGGTATTTTAATTAATGATTGATTTTTAAATAAAGTGACTCAGTTTCTACAAACTATTTGTACAAAATCGCAAAAATTAAGTGTCGCGAAATATGACCATCCCCAAATCGGGAAATTAAAGTGTCCTGAAAATAAAGTGTAGTAAGGTATTACAAGAAACTGTTGACACTTCACCCTAACAACATCACAGGCACAAAGGAATTGAAATTCCTGAAGTATCAGCAAGATCTCCAAGGGACAGATTCTAAATTTTGAAATAATGAGGATCCAAATCCAACAATCGCAAACAACCACAGTGATAAGCCCAGAAGTAAGCGGTTGAAACATCGTGATCCACATCCAGAGTGACCATAATTATTGTGCGACAATGATAAAGAAAGCTAGAAACCATGATCATAAAACCACCACGATGAATATAAACAATATTTTTTCATGACAAATCAATTGAACATGTTTACCGTTATGTATACCGGGATCCTTTTCTAATGACATCTCTGTTTGTCTCATTCATTGATTCTTTTACTTTAACCTTCCGGGTCATGGCTCGTGTACGACGACTGTATTGTGATGTATTGTGTTAGGAAGTGTTAGGTTGTATTGTATTAGGTTGTATTGTATTAGGTTTTATGATGTCAGTCAGGTCGTCGTACATGAGCCATGACCCAACTTTCCTTAGGATCTCATGGTGGATTTTATTGTAGAGACATTCAACTGCAATAAATTTGAAGGCAAACTTCCATTGTTTACAACCAATGGACTAACAATAAAGAGCACTAAAGCAAAGCTTAATCTACTTACGCTTGAAAAATGCCAGCTGCACCTCCAGCCCCCCCAGGAGGACCACCTGAAGTCATGATACTTGACATCCTAATAACAAATTATACAAAAATACAGTCTGTGGTCACTAAATAGCCATCCTTATACACAGTCAAACCTCTCCTTGAAGACACCCCTCTTGCTCCCAAAGGTACCAAAATTCATACAATCCCTACCAATATAATACAGACACCTCAGTCTATAATACATGTATGGACACATTGGTCTGTCCCTTTTGTGTCCATATTAAGGAGGTTTTAGCATAGACCTTTCTTATAAATGGCAACCAATATTAATTATTCTTTAATTCATATTGATTCTTATCAACCCTACTGGCCTTGTTAGCATGTGCAAAATGGTAGTTCCTTGGTGTTGCGGATGGTGTGATCACCAAATGACATAAAACAAAAGATTCAAAAGACACTGAACAATACCCACACCACAACACAAAAGCTAACCAACATTGGCTTCCGCAACACCAAGAAACACCCTCCACAATTCAAAATCATTTTTACTCCAAAACGAGGCCAGTAGGGCTAATCAACATACATAGTATAAAAGAATAAAAAAATTGACTGCCATTCATGAAAAAGGCCTATAGATCTGGTTTCTATAATATCAGGAAGAATCAATGTACTTCTCTTTTTTGTCAGTACCTGGTACATTACAACCTACATTTTGTATCTCAACCAAAGTGGACGAGAAAAATGATTGATACTTACATTTGTTGCACACCTGGATTGCTCATAAAGTTTTGGGCCTAAAAACAACAACAGCAGCAATATGAGATTAACCCTTTTATAAAGGCCCACCTTCACCCAAAAGACGTTGCGATCGTTTGTTTTTGTTTTGAAATGCTCCATTGTTCAAAGGCGTGATCTGATTGGTTGCACGCATATATTCAAGCGTGAATTTCGTGTTACACGAAATTCAGCATAGAAAGTGATCACGGCGCGCACAGTATTTTGGGAGAAGGTGGGCCTTTAACTCCCCTGAGTGCCAGAAATATAAATGAAAGAAAAATCCCAAATTCATTTTGTAAAATATTGAAAAACCAATGGTACCATACCAAAGTACTGCCAAAGAGGTTTCATTTGAATGGTCACACCATAGGATTTCGTTGACAAACTCATAAGTTAGAACTACACTACAATTTTGTCTCCTTTCACTTTGAAAAGTGAAAGGGTTGATATTGATTGTCTAAATCACTAAATCAGTGAAAAAAAAAACCCTGCTGTAACAAAATATAACACCGAGATAATTTAAAGGACTGCTCATACAATGTAGTTTTGTCAATCTTATTGTAAGTGAATGGCTTAAAATGGGAATTTTAATCTGTAATTTTTCCAAAACGTTTCTTATTACTTTGAAAATCTTGACATTTTCAAGGATTATTTCTAAAAAAATTATTCGAAATAATTATCATGAGCAAATATTCAGAGTACTATAGTGTGTTCGTCAGACAAGCTCTATAGATTTAAGGAGTTCATTTATTATTTGTAGCTAGTTGTGTCATTTATGCTAATTATGTACATGTATGCCAAAGAAGCAAAAATTAAACCTACACAAAGATCCTCCTGTAGATGAGATGTTGTTGAATGGCTCAAACACCCGATGGGCTTTTCAATAATACTCATGAATGTACATATTGCATTCCCTTGCCTATTTCACTGACTTACCATATCCATGATTGCAGGGTTTGTCAAAAGAGCACCCAGATCCATTCCTCCCAAATTGGGAAAACCTGCGACAATAACAGCAATATAATTAAGTTGAAGTTGTACACTGTACAACACAACAGTTGTACAAAACAGGGAAGTTGGGGAGGGGGAGGGGGAGGGGGTGGGGGAAGTGCCTGTCCCCTTGGGTTCCTCCCCTCCCCTACACATTCATCCATCACTATGAGTCACTTCCAGAAGCTTTAATTTTTTTTTCATCAGCTGGATGCCTGTATGTCTTGACTGAATTGGCTGTGTTGTGGTGCAAAGTTTTCCAATCTGGTCCCAAAAGACCCCAAAAAAGCCCAGTCTGAACAGAGTTAAACAGCAAGGAATCCTTACAAGCCTGGTCCTTTTGTGTTATTTTGTAACCCACCTGCAGGTGCTGGTCTTGTTCCTCCTCCTTGCTGGGATTCTCTTAATTTTTCCTCCACCTGTGACAAGCTGGTTTGATAAAATGTGCTGCCTGGCTCCAGCTGCAAGGCCTGTGAGTGAATGTCAAATGAAAATGTCTTCAACACGACATCAAATGTCTAACAGCATGCTTTCCCTAATTTAGTTTTAATTTGGGGCCACTTAAATTGACCCCAAAACATCCAAAGCCCCATGACATGGGGCTTATAAAGGTAGGAGTAAACACAAGTCAAAGTTGAAACTGACTGTCAGAAAAACTTTGGAACATTTTTCCATCAAGTAGTTATTTAATTGAATTCAAAATTGATACTAATCCCGAGTTAGCTTAATTGTGCTTTCAACAATCCACATCTTGACATACATGTACATGTACTGATCTCTAAATCACACTGTGTAAGTTAACCAATGCACCAGTAAATCATGCATCCACAAATAAAATATCAGATACAGTGTACATAAATAAACCAATAAATTAATAAATAAACAACTTAGCAGACAAGACAAAACTCTACCTCCAGTAATCCTCTAATGTAATCCCATTTATTTTTATTATTAAAATTATTTTCAATAAAATTAATCATTCCATATTGCAGTACCTTAGTATAGCATTCCTTAGCCTTCTGGAGATTATTCAAATTGTGATATGATAAACTGCAGGAATTACATGTAGAAGAGTCAAAAACAAAATACTGTAAGAAATTGCTCACTTACATTTGTACAATGTACATGATTGTATAATTTACATAAATAAATATACATGTAACAATGACAATTCCTAAATGTGACTCCAAGTTAAAATTAATTTGAAATAACTGTTTGAACACTGCCTCATATTCATTTCATTTTTCTCTTTTGTTTTCTGGCTTGGCTTGATTTTCTTTGTTAATAATTGCTATGTTTGTCAGTACCCATTATTTTATACAATGCGCATCTTGGTAAATGAAGGCAATCCCAATCTTCCCAGTAGAAGACGATACAATGGAGTCAAGATTGGTTTACATTGTGTGTGATCCCTCTATAAAGGTGCATGTACATCTGTAAGCTGCATGTATACATGTATACTGGTTTTAGGTTAAAGTCCAAGTTGCCTATTATTATGAGCACTTCTGATTAGACATTATTAAAATGTATCATGTAAATTGAAACTAAAATGAGTGGCCTGGAAAACCAAAAACTAGCTCAAAATTAGATTTGATGCCCTGGCTAATCCTGGACTAAGCTCTGGATTATGCTCCAGCTCAAGGTTTTAGCCAGCAGGGTATCCAGGCATCCACAGGATGCCCACTTTTTGAAGAAATTCATGAAAATTGCACCTAATCTTTTAAAAAGTTATGATGGAAAATATCTTCTGGATGGCCACTTTTCAATTTCTGGCTAAAAGCCTGCTCCAGCTAGCAGCAAATCACAATGCAAGTTAAAGCTAGTAAACTTGGGAAATGCAACATTGCACATTGCATAAAGCATTCCAAGGGAAGGCCCAACTGATTTGCAAGTAGATGCAAGTTGTTCACAAGTTGCAAACAAAAATTTGCATTTCAATGTAGCCTTGTGTGTATGCACAAAAATAAACAATTTTGAAACCTTGTTTTGCAACACAACCCTCCCATCCCACACTCCGGGGGTCTGTGTGTCATGTTCATTCAGCCAGTTGTCTACAAAAATTGTATATTCATGAATGTAATCTTACCCCATTCGTCCATAAGCTTTTCCATAATTTGGGTCTAGACTAAGAGCTTTCTGACAGTCATCTATTGCCTTTTGATGATCACCCATTTTGCCGTAAGCTGCAGCCCTGCACGAGGTAAAGACAAGGAACCATGAATATGTACAATAAAACCATTATTAACCTACTGACACCTTGAATGCCCCAAACTACCCATGACGGGACTTACAATGTATATGTAGTTCTACCATTTGTGATGTCAACCCTTTTTACGACAAAAAAATGTTTTTTGTACAGTGTAACTATAACTCATGCAGAAGGAAGAAATCTTTCAAAAAGTGCCCAAATGAGAGAGATCTCATGAATTGGGCAGAGTTACACACGAAAAGCCTATCAGATTTGAATGGCAAAATAGAAGGGAAATCTGGTAAGTCTTCCTACCACTTACCACTTCTTCAATCTTGTTAAAAAATTTCACCTTCTTCAGCAATTTCCAGGAAACAGTCTAGTGAAAGGCCAACAATGAGGGGAAAAAAGGAAACCGAACGAAAAAGAATGGGAATAAAATGAAGTCAAGCTTATGAAGTTTTTTTTGCTTTGTGCACGTGCCTGAAACCAAAAATCAATATACTTGCTCTGGAAAGGAAAGGAAGTTTAGTTTTCAGGTTGCAAACAATGTTTTGGATACTTTAATTTGCTTGCAATTTGTCTTCACAGTGACCAGTAAATGGCATTAGGGTTAACCCTACAGTGTACATGTATTCAGACAAGGGGAGGGTGGGGTATAGAAATTTGACAATCATCATTTTTAATCCTAGCCTTTGCCAAATCATCCTATTGAACAAGAAAAATGAAAAACAAAAAACAAACCTGTTACAAGGAAACACTGCATTAGCACTGTCCAATTCCATAGCTTTGCTGTAACACTGAATTGCTTCCTGGTACTTCTCTTCTTTCATCAGTTGGTTACCTAATACATGGATCATGGATCAAGTTTCAGCATTACAGTTGCACAATAAGAAGACAAGATGATGCAAGTAACTGTTCCTCCACATGTGTTCAACCTTTTGAGTCCATGGATAAAATGCCAAAGTGTGACTACAGTGTATTTAAATGAAAGCTACTCCATAAAACATGTACATGTTATGATGTACATGTTATTGTAGTACTTAAATTTGGTGCTTTTTGTTTCTTAATTATTATTATTATTATTATTATTATTATTATTATTATTATTATTATTATGAATATTTTTAGCATTCTAGTAGATCAATAATTGTAAACGTAAGATTGTTTGAGAATTTGTTAATAAAGATTATTATTATTAAAATTTATTAAAAAAAATATTATTATTATTATTATTATTATTATTTATTATTATTATTATTTTTTACTTGTTTTTAGGGCTGTTGCACTGGGGTTTCTGGTTACAAAAGGAAAATAAGTGGCCATACACTAATTCTAACGGCTGCCCCTAAGCCAGGGAAGAAAAGCAATAATTATGTACATAAGCCTCATACCTTCTACTTTGAGGTTTTCAGCTTTTGCTCTGTCTTCTTCAGTTGATTGAGCTGCTGTTGATCCTCCTTTACTCTGCAAACATGAGATCATTTACATGACAAACAAATAGTATAAAAAATTAATAAACTAAAGTGGAGTCAGCTTGACACTAGCACACTGCACATGTACTTCTACATGTACTGTAAGTACAAGCCTGGAATAAATAAATAATAAATAAAAAAAAAATAATAAAAAAAACAAAAACTTTATTTCTGTGTCAAGATAAAATATAGCAGTTACCCACTTAGTAAGGACACCTATCTACACTATCTAATGGAAGCAAATGTTCTTGCTTAACAGGGCATGTACACAGTCATGTTCTTCTAAAAAAAGTAAAAAAAGTAAAGTCGCGCACCCGAGCCAGAAGGCTCATAACGGCCGGAGCTTAAACCCGGTTTCTATAGCATGAAGCGACTAGGAATATTGCTACTCCCCCCTGGATGGGATGCTAGTCCATCGCAGGGTTACCCCCAGCATTATGTCGCCGGTACCCATTTATACACCTGGGTGGAGAGAGACAGTGTGGAGTAAAGTTTCTTGTCTAAGGAAACAACACGACGGCAGAGACCAGGCTTCGAACCACCGACCTTCAGGTTGAAAGTCCGACGCGCTAACCACTACACCACCACGCCTGCCCATGTTCTTCTAAACCTTTATTTTAATAGGATACATGAACATGTGTATCTTTAACAACAATTTTTGTTGGATATAGGCATCTTGGACTTTTTACCCAAAATACAGTACAATACAGTACATCAACATACAGAGGGGACATTGGGGTTTGCAGTATTTCGGTTTTAGGCAATTTTTCAGGTGGTATTTCGGTATGCATAGTTTCAATCTTGAAGTGCAGAGTTGCAGTTTTATCCAGCACTCTGGTATGCATTTTTTTTAGCTTTTTTTTTTTAGTCTGAAGACTAAATTTCTCAGGATTTAGCTGCAGCAAATGGTCAGTTCAAAACCAACTTTACAGCTGTTACTTTGATAAGATTCATAGGAAATTAACCTTCAGTTTCCATTCTGGTGGAATTTTGAGTTTTTTTAAGTCATTATTTTGTCTAAGTTTTAGTTCATATTCTTTGTGTTTGTCACTCTTGGCAATTTTTTCTTTCATGCTTTAAAGAAACTTAAAGCAAGCTCCCGGCCATAATCATGAAAACATGATATTTCAGCCATGACATTTAAGGACCCCCCCTCCCTTCACCCCCACCCCACACCTGGAACTCCACATTTCACATTTATGTACAATGAATTACTCTGACAGTTACCATGTTAAAAGCCAGAAAACAATTAATTTCTCTTTATACAAAACACAAACCTTAGTTGCATTTTCAAATATCTCTTCTAGCGGTTTATCGCACTTGAGACTCTCTACTTGTGAAGCATTGCTTCTGTCTATACCATAAACACTTTCTAAACACTGGACAGAAACTAGAAAAGAAATCAATCATTTTCATTTGGAAGGTTAGGCTTTACCCTTTAAGTCCCAATAATGATCAGCATAAAATTTCTCCTCGTAATATCAATGCTTGGTTAATAACAGGGGTCATGAGAATTAAGGAAATGATCAAACGAGGAATTCTCTTGACATTTTAACAACTTTCCGCTACTAGCACTACTAAAAGAAATGTCTGGGGACAAGAAAACAGAATCTGTATTTCGATCTTGGGAATCAAAGGTTTATTGACCCTTTAAGCCCTAAGAGTGATCAGCATCAAATTTCTCCTTGTAATATTAATGCCTTATCAATCAAAAAGGTCATGAGAATTAAGGACATGATCACACAAGATGAGTTCTCTTGATATCCAAACAATTTCTCCCTACTATTTCTACAGGAAATGTATAGGGACAAGAAATGAGAATTTAAATTTTGATGTTAGGGCTTAAAGGGTTAATGGAGGGAGGGAGGGAGGGAGGGTAACAAGTCAAAATACACCCAAAACAAAACACCCCCTACTGGTGTATTTGTTGTGGTTCAAATTTTTCTTTGGTTTGAAAATTTTTAAACCAGTTTGATTTTTGTTTTCCTTTGTCTCAGAATATTGTAATAAATCTGAGACAAAGGCAAAATAAAATTGAACTGGCTTGAAAATTTTCAAACCAAGGAAAAATTTGAACCACAACATATTCATCTGTATAATTATGTAATTTCACATTAGAAAATGAAATATTCAAAAAAATATTTATTTTTGTGCAAAAAAAAAAAAGACTTAAAATGAACAAAAAAACCCAGAAATTAATGTGTGTTTTAAACATTTTTCAAGTAGCGAACTTTGAAACTGTAAACGTTTTACATGTGTATAATTAAGCTTAAGTTTACATTCACCCGGTGGCTAATGCTTGTAAAGTATGACCATTAAAGTGAAAGCTTGTGAACAATACCCTTCATTCATGGTGTTCGTTTTCTCATTTTAAATCGAGAACAAAATAGTTGAAACATATTAAATTTTATAAAATGAAAGTTAGTTTTTCACCTACCTTCCAAACTTTCTGCCGAATCACCGGTAACGGCTCCTGACTTCAACTGCGAAGAAAGATGCTCGATAATGGCGAAAGCTAGCCTCTGTGAATTTGACATGTTACTTTTGAAAATAATTAAGCGTTAGAATCTCTTAATATTGTAGTTACTAGAGAAAATGGGTCTAATTTTACCAGACACGTTTTTAATGTACTTCCTCTTCCAAAGATGGCGGATCTCGAATGAGCCTGTAGTGCTAGGGACAGCAGAAAACAAATTCGTTTACAGTCCTTCTCGATTTTTTGAGTCCGTAATGCAAAACCAGCGGCAATGTACTCGTTCCAGTCTTCTTCAATGATAAAAACCCGGTTTCACACGTGAAATTCTTCCTCTTGTTGTTGCATCAGATGTTTTGGATCTTTTCCGGGATCAAGTCAAGCGCTTTTCTAACAACTACGGCATTAACAAGAGCTTTACACTGTCGCAGACTCATATCAACTCAAATTGGTGCAATTATGAAGGTTTACAGCGACCGAGGGAACCCGATGTTGCTTCGAATTCTAGCGGCAAAAAATCTAGCAGGCGTTCCATTACCGGTACAGTACATCAATTATGAAGGTAAAACATCCTTCTATTTCCTAAGGAATTGAAAGCGAAAGCGGAAGTGAACTTTGTTTAAACAGTAAAAAAATGACTATTGGTACTAAGGTTTTTAGGGAAAAAAGGCGAAACTACATATTTATTCGATTTGCCCGTGTTGGTCTCGATAACTTTTTCGGGCCATTCCATTTTATATCCACACCCCCCCTATGGATGAGATTTCTGAGGGGGCTTCGAAAGTCATTTCTGAGGGGGGTGGCCGAGTCGGCGCCTTTGATCTTTTGAATATTTCTGAGGGGTGTTGAAGAAAAATGGCCTTTTTTCTGAGGGGAAAAGAAAAATTGGGTTATTTCTGAAGGGGGGGAACGTGTCGGCACTTTGATCTTTTTTTCTTAGGGGGTTAATTTTGACTGACCTCATCTATAGGGGGGTGTGAAAAAAAAATGGAATGGCCCTTCCGATTAAAGACGGGGGGTGACAACTCCAACAAATGTTGTTTGGGCAATACTGTGTGTAACTGAAAGTTGTCCCGAAAATTTGGAATATCTTCCCGATTTTTTCGGAGACATTCTCGCAAAAATTTCAAACTTCCCGAAATTTTAACAACATTATCTCATGTTTACCCGAAAATTTTTTGAGTCTCCCGATTCCTTCACATAGGCTGCAAAATCTTTAGATTCCCGGAAGAATTTTGTTTTTCTCCCAAAACAGGCCTTCTTAGAGTTGTCACCCCCTGTGATTAAAGCATGGTTTGTTGCTGTTTATAAGCGTACATTACATCTCTCATCATGCAAGATCAAACTCAGCGATTCGTATCATCCCTCGTATTGTTTTGAAGAATTGGAATGAAATCCTGAC
Organism: Cladopsammia gracilis; assembly: GCA_022457155.1. NCBI lineage: Eukaryota > Metazoa > Cnidaria > Anthozoa > Scleractinia > Dendrophylliidae > Cladopsammia > Cladopsammia gracilis. The sequence goes on from JAJGOT010000691.1 coordinate 122,947, forward strand.
AAACCAGGTTTGCAAACAAGATGGCCCGGCCCATATACCTGTAGCTCTACTGCATTGATTTACAGAATTGGTGATAAAATGGACAACAAAATAGCACACCAGGAACAGGAACACCACAGGAAAGAGCAAATGAACATCCACCATAAATGTTTTCAGTGTACTTTACAATGCTTTCATTGATTAGTGGGCTCACAGTGGCTAGTTGTCCCTGTCCACCAGTTTCAAGGTCATGCCCAACACAGAGAAAACCCTGGCATACAAGGGTACATGTACAATTGTGCATATTTCCTGATTTGCAGTTTGCAGTTGGGCATCTCCCATGGCAGATCCAGACATCCAGACTCCATTGTATAGGGGGGTGGGGAAGGGGGGGGGGGGGGGCGGCTGCGGCAGAGTGTATACTGGTACACATAATTGTTGGCTTAGACATATCAAAGGGGTGTACATCAACAAGATACATGAGTCGTTGGATACCAACTTTTAGTATTATGTCATTATTTCTCAGTGGGTAATTCCGACTAAGGCTAAATTATTGTAGGAAAATGTTCAATCATTAAGTTTTCTAATGATTATGACAATGATTATGTCTGTGATTATTGATTATGTCGATCCTGTATAATCTTAGTGAGGATATGAAAACATAAGCAACACAATCATAAGCATAACATGACACAATTGAGCTACAGTGAATTGTGCTTTGGCCAGTGAACATCTACACTACATAATTATGTAGTTCCAATAATTTAAATTATTATTTATTTATTACAGTTCGACTTATTAAAAAATGACATCTCGGATCATGAGAAGCTTAGGGCTTGTTAGTTTTCCAAGTGGCTCCCAAATTCCGAAAAATAATTGCTATTATTTTTAATTGTGACCATTATGTATTATATTCTTATTTAATTTCCACTACATATGGTTCAATCATATGCATGCTTATGTTTAAGATTATGATTGTGATTGTTATGTGGGTACCAAGCTCAGGCCACTGTATTGTTCTTGCCCCAACTTCTGCGCAGTCAAAGAGTGGAGAACTAGCTTCCTTCATGCAGAAACTTACAGAAATGCTTGCTATGCAGGCTATAAGCCTTACTTGTAGGTTGTATCACATGTGCTCTGTAACATCCAAAATGGCTATGCTGCCTGGAGTTCTAGCACCTTGTACATGTAGATTCAATTTTGCTGGATCAGTTGAGGGGTAGAGTTAGGACAATGCTAGGACAGCCCTAACCTGTAGTGGTCTTTCATGTCATGGTTTGGGTGTGTTTTGGGTGTGGAGCTGATCACCGCACCCCATAAGAAAACCCTTCCTGATTACAGCAACTCTTGTATTGTGAAATTATTTTCAAAAATGTTGATCACCTACATGTATTTTTGTTCTTCAGACAAAAGCAAATTTAATTTACCTGGACACAGTAAGGTTTGTGTAAAATTATTTTGATTCAAATTTGCAAACTGCAGAAACCCTTTCAACCTTTGCAGGTGTCCTTTGGAAAAAAATTGTACATGCGCCAGTTTCAAGAGTAATGTGATAAACTATATAATGATCAAATATCCATACAAAGCTTAATTAAAATGTAGTTTCTGATAAAAATATAATTTTAGTGACTTTTTCTTTTTCAAACAGCCAGGAGCCGATAAACCGCGAAACGACCAAACAACTCTCGGTCCCATTCATTCATTTATTCATTCAATCCAGCATTCATTTCATTCATTCATTCCTTCCTTCCTTTATTCACTGATTTTGTGTTTTCTAGTTTTACAGCTTCAGTTTCATTAATTCAGTCTGTGTTTTTGCATCTTTTTTTACAGCTTCCTGTGCTTGAAACTGAGAGTGGAAATTTACTTAACAGTGCAAACAGCATTTGCAGGTACATATTTTATTATTTATTTTTTTTTGATGTTGTCATTTCTACAGGGATGAAAATTAGCACTCATCTGCATTTCAAGGTGAGCGTCAAATCTTGTTGGGCGATTGAGTGCACATTGTACAATTAAATTTTTTGATACAGTTCTGAAAGTCCGAACCCAAATGGTGAGTGCTGTCAAAATGAAGGAAAAATTAACATATTAACATATTCACTAACATCATTGTATTTTTCCTCTGTAGATACCTTCTTGAATTGAACAAAATCTCAACAAAAGATCCTGATCCTGATAAAGAAGCTGTAGTTGATCAGTGGGTTGAGTGGGAGAGTGTAGCATTACAGGTCAGTTATTGATCAGTGGGTGGGGTGGGTGAGTACATCTTTACAGGTCAGTTGTTGATCAGTGGGTGGGGTGGACGAGTTCATCTTTACAGGTCAGTTATTGATCAGTGGGTGGGGTAGGTGAGTGTATCTGAACAGGTCAGTTATTGATCAGTGGGTGGGGTAGGTGAGTGTATCTGAACAGGTCAGTTATTGATCAGTGGGTGGGGTAGGTGAGTGTATCTGAACAGGTCAGTTATTGATCAGTGGGTGGGGTAGGTGAGTGTATCTGAACAGGTCAGTTATTGATCAGTGGGTGGGGTGGACGAGTTCATCTTTACAGGTCAGTTATTGATCAGTGGGTGGGGTGGGTCAGCACATCTTAACAGGTCAGTTGTTGATCAGTGGGTGGGGTTAGAGGGTGCATCTTTACATATCACATTATACAAATGTAATTACATTGCACTGCAGGTCAGTTTTTGGACAAGTAGATTGGGCCCATATACAATGAAATTATTTATTTATGCTTGTTTTTTATTGCAGCCTGTTCTATTTCCCCATCTTGTGTTGTCCATTGGCCTGGATAGAAAAGACAGTGAACATATTGAGGATTTGACAAATCTGCTGAGACATGCAGATGAAGCTTTGTCTTCGCATAAGTTTTTCTCTGGGGTACAATTTATGATCAGATTGTTTTAGTAATAATTAGCAGGGTTCTCATTAAGTGCCGACCACTGGCTAAAAAAACGGCTACTTCGAATTTTGAGCTGCCTACTTTTCAGTGAAAAGACTTAATATGTGTTAAACAAACCTGAATGAACAGTTAAAGTTGTGCAAATTAAGCAATGTAAATAAATAAAAATGTAAGCTTATCGACCTCTAGATTTTCAAATTTTCATGGGGGACATGCCCCCAGACCCCCCTAGAAATTTTTAGGCACTCAAATGCCAAGCCGCCTACTATTATATCTCAACTGTCTATTCTAAAACTTAGTGAGAATCCTGAATTAGTGTATTAAGACAGTATTTACATTAAGTTATGTTAAGTGTCGCAATGTCATTTTACTTCATGTTCATATGTACATGTATCACTGTGATTTTCACTGAGTACTTTGAGGATTCTGATGGTCATAAATTAGTTGACATAAAACCCATTTTGTTTTGTTTCAAACCTAAAAAAAGGAAATTGTCATTCATTGAAACAATGATCATTACTTTTCTCTACATGTATGTACACCAAATTGAAGAAACGTTGTCGGGTGAAAAGCATAAACCATGAACGATGCGACCCAAAGGCTTACTGGGAAGTCGGAAAATTTAATCTTCGTCTGTGACAGAATATACATTATATTAACACAGAAAACATAAATCATTAATGTCTCAAACAAAGAAAACATCTTCATTATCAAGAAATAGAATATAACTAGCTTGCCAATGCTGCCTACCCAGAATCCCATTCGGTCTCATCGTTCATGGTTTATGCTCTTTTAAATGACGTTTCTTCAATCAGGTGTATACACTGTAGTATGTTACATGTAGGTCATGTTAGTTTCAGGTTAGAATTATTTCGCTGAACCTAGGTCATCATATTTTTTTTTTAACCTTAGTATTTTCAAGCTGGTGAAATTTTCAGTAAATTTATAGCCTGACTTAATTTTACATTTTAAAAAAGCTGTCTTCAAGTGAATTAAACAGTGTGAAGTGCTTTTTATTTAAATCAGTGAGAATTGGAGTTAACTGGGGCTCAAATTATATTTGATTTTTTGCCAGGCTGAACTTGGATTAGCTGATGTTGTTCTCTGGGGCTCTCTTCATCCTTTGTTTCTTGGGGAGTCTAACTTATGTGGTATGTACACCTTTACATTGCTCTCTTTGTTGACATTGATCACAAAATTACTACACTTGTACATTTTTTGTACATAACATTTGTTTGCAGCATTACTACAATTGGTGTCAAAAATAGTTGAGACACTTTGAAAAAACAATTGTTTTCATTAATTTTATTTTCTTACTTCTACTATGATTACTGGAATAATTATGTTGAAGACTTCACCTCCCTCCCCTCTACCATATTCAATAGTACACTGCTGGTCAGGTACATGTTGTCTGTAGGAACAAAATACAACATTGATTGGAGATGGGTAGGGGAAGGGTGGAGTTCCAAAAATTGTTCCTTAGATTGATAGTGTCTGAACAATTTTGTCACCAGTTGTAGTTTGGAGATGGCCCATGTTCTTTAAAATGGTTTTCTTTGTAATCTGTTTTTATTATTTTCTTCCTATTTTAGGCTCTCAGATCACCAGATGGCATGGTTATCTAATGACTCAGGATGTTTTCCGCAGAACTGAATCTGAAGTAACAGGAAATAAAGGGATCACGGCATTCAAGGTAATTTGGAGGGAACCAAAGCACCAGTCACTGAGCTAAAGAGGGTTCTGCTCAAGCTTTGAAAAGCAAAAATGTATGCTGCATGCATAAAGACAACAGCAGTTGCATTAAATAATTTTTATGCTTGTGTAGAGTGTACATTGTAGATGGTTATCTGGGCTGTTGCTAAGCTCTCATTTTCTGTAGCATCAATTTGCATGCAGCAGCTACATGTAGAAAATTGTACCTGCATTGCTGTACTAATTTTTAAGATGAATAATGCCTTCCGAAGAGCTAAATAAATCTACAGAGACAATTTGTTGTGTGTTCCTGATACTATAACCACTTCAGGTGTCAGCCTCCACATAATGTCATTCTTGCCCAAACTATGGAACAGCCTACCCAGCAAAATCACCCATCTTGGATTATTGTCAGTTTTTAATGTGATCTTAAGATACACCTAATTTTTAGACGTGTGTTTAATTTGTGACATTTTGTAAATTTTGTATCTGGTCAGATTTTTAATTTTATTGATTTATCCTTGTAAATCGCATTTGGTAATTTCTTTATGGAATTTGCACTCTATAAATTTTAGCTATGGTTAATTACTATTATAATAACAATAGGCAGAAAAATAATAATCTCATCTTGGATCTTGAGTAAACCACTCTTTCTTGATCATACCTTATAGAATTCTGTGCCTTACATCAGTGGCGCACTTTTACATCTCTGACATTTGTCCGTCACGCTATCAACATTCGTACAGAATGTGATAAAGAATTCTCATTGTTTTTCTAGGAATCCCTGTTGGCAATGTCTGGAAATCAAACTGCTCCAATCTCAAAACCCCAGGAAACCAGTAAAGCCAAGCAAAGTACAAAAGGCGAGGAAATGACACTGGATAATTTGAAAAAAAATCATTAAAAATAACTAACCTTCAAAAACTGCTTTTCCTCCATTCAGGTTCACAGCCATCTCAAAAAGAAAACAGTGATGACATTCCACTAGAAGAGGTGAGTTATTGTTTGAGTGGAAGATAATAAAATACCTACATGTACTGACAGGAAATCTTTAATGTAGCTGGGGGCTCAGTTGATTTTCAAAATCCTGATGTTTTGGGACTGGTGTCCCATCATCATTTTGATTTTGTACTCTTGCTCAATGGCACTACACAGTTTTAACCACACAATAATAATAATTTATTATAATTAATGTACATGTACTATGACTGTGAATTAAACATTTGTTTTATTGCAGGCCAGTCAACCTAAAGTCTGCTCAAAGGAGGAGATAGATGAAGCTTTTAAAAGTTGGAATAATGGTAGCAAGAACCGCCCTAAGACTCGCCGACTTGCTGACCCAGTGTAAGTTTTATTTTAACTACAATGTACATGCAATGGGCATTTGTTATTGTTCTGTTAGGACAATAACAGTATCTCAAGACAAATATTGTGTCTTGACATGAAATTGTCAATTTCCTTTATTCATTTTTATCACAGTTTTCAAGAATTTTTTTTTCAGCTTTCGTTTCAAGGACATCCCTGATAGTTTTTACTCACTCAGAAGCCTTCAGGGCTCAAAGAAAATTCAATTTAAATTCTGAAATAAGATTACAGCACCTGTACATGTAACAATCACATTGAATTCCTTTACTCAGAAATGTAGAGCCACAAGAATATAATTTCAACTGGAACTTTGTGTGTTAACAATATATAGCAAATATTACAGTCCAGTTACAGCTATGCACGTCTACTGTATTTGTATTCTGAACACGGTCACTTACATGTAATCCATCGTTCATTTAACTTTCTGTCTTTTATACTATTTATTAGTCATACTGTTATGTTCTCGGGGAAAAGTTCAACAGACAACAAGACACAAAAGATGGCGGACCAACAACTGATTGTAATCTTAAAAGCACATGGTTACATACAGAGCAACCGCTGGACACTGCGGGCTCACTAGAAACTATTAATATCACTATAACACCTCCCCGCAGAGGTTTGTTGTCACACAATGTCTCTTAATAAACAACTTAAACAGAGCAAAATTGTGTTTGCAAGTCTCTTAGCATAAAACCTTAACTTAAAAACTAGAAGTAAACAGGAGCATATGTTCAGTAACATTGTTCAAGTTCACATCTGTTCAATTAGTCTCTGAGGTGGTTTCGCACTGCGCATTGATCGACGCAGCACCGGACTAGCTGGAACAGGTGGTGTCTCTGTTGGGGCCACGTCGTTCTGTGGAGGTGAGGCTGAGACAGATGGTTGAGGACGATGATTAGCATCTGCAGAATTTGCTGGAGCCGTTGCCTCCACCAGTGGTGTGCCTGATTCGGTTGGTTTAGGGCTGGGACTGTTCTTTAGAACGTCATCCACATGACGCCTCCAAACTCGACCATCATCTAACTGCACTCGATAAGAGTGTGGTGAGGTGTGTTGTTGCACTCTTCCAGATTGCCACTTTTGACTTGACAAATGGTCGCGTGCAAGGACGGTGTCACCAACAGCTAATTCTCGGAACTTGGCATGCTTGTCATGGTGTAATTTCATCTTGTCTTGCTGACGAGTGACATGACTGGTGAGGTCAGGTCTTACAAGGGAGAGCCGTGTTCGCAGTTCTCTCTGTAAGAATAGCTTGGCTGGAGAAGATCCGGTGGTGGCATGTGGAGTGCTCCGGTAGGACAGCAGGAAGTTCTGAATTCGCTGCTGCAGAGAACAAGCTGGATCAGATGCTGAGGACTCCAGAGAGTACTTGAAAGTTTGCACGAATCGTTCCGCCAGACCGTTGGATGATGGATGGTAAGGGGACACCAATATTCTCTGGATGCCGTTTTGTCGTAGAAATTCTTCATACTCAGCAGACTGGAATGGAGGGCCGTTGTCACTAACGACTTGAGTTGGGAGCCCATATCTTGCGAAAATGTTGCGCATAGCATTGGTGGTAGATTCTGCAGTGGTAGTCTTCATGGGACCAATCACCTCAGGCCACTTTGAATGAGCATCAACCATGACCAGATAGTGGTTAGACTGATGGGTGGCGAAATCCACATGTATGCGCTGCCACGGAGCTGTAGGCCATGACCAAGGAAAGAGTGGTGCAGCCGGGGGAGCCTTCCTGGTTTTGACGCACTGTTGGCATTTGCGAGCTGTCTCCTCGATGTCGCTGTCGATCCCTGGCCACCACACATGACTGTGCGCTGTTGCCTTCATGCGTGCAACTCCTGGGTGAGCCTTGTGCAATTCCCTCAGAATTGGCTGTTGTAAGGTAGGAGGAATGATGGTTCGCAGACCCCACATAAGGCAACCTTGTTCAACTGAAAGCTCGTGCTTGCGATGGAAGAATGGCTTGAGCTCAGATTGAGAACAGAAGTTGACAGGCCAACCGTTCTGGGTAAGAGATAGTGCCTTTGCCAGTGTTGGGTTCCTGGAAGTTTCTCTGGCAATTTCTGAAGCAGAGACTGGGTGTCTGTTCAGCTGCTGAGTGGCCACATGGAAGACTCTATCTTCAACGCTTGCATCCTTTTTGTACTGAAGTGGAAGCCTGGACAAGGCGTCAGCACTTGCTACCTCCGCGGAAGGCTTGAACTCTATTTCGTATTGGTACGACGAGAGGAGTAGGGACCAGCGCTGTAGGCGCGCGGCTGCCAGGACAGGTGTGGCAGAGTCTGGTGCGAAAATCTTCAACAGTGGTTTGTGATCAGTTCGCAGTGTGAACTTACGCCCGAAGAGGTACATGTAGTACTTAGTGACTCCAAAAATGATGGCCAGGCCCTCTTTCTCTATTTGACTGTAGTTCTTCTCAGATGAATTTAAGGACCTTGATGCATAGGCTATGGGTCTCTCATCTCCATTGGGGAAACGGTGAAGTATGACGGCTCCAATGCCATACTGACTTGCATCGCTTTCGAGGATCACTGGAAGGCTAGGATCATAGTGGACTAGCACGTGTGAAGATGAGAGTGAGTCCTTTGCCTTGGTGAAAGCTTCCTCGCACTGGGGGGACCATATAAAAGCTTGATTTTCCTGAAGGAGCTTGTTGAGCGGTTGGAGAATTGAATTCAGGTTACGGATGAATTTGCCATGGTAATTAATCATTCCAAGGAAAGATCTCAACTGGGTGGAGTTCTCAGGGCGTGGTGCTTGCTTGATGGCTTCTACTTTCTCCTCGGTCGGGGAGATTCCTTCAGCTGAAATGATGCAGCCCATGTAGGTTACTGACTTCTGCATGAACTTGCATTTGTTGAGCTGAAGTCTTAAACCATAGTCGTGTAAGCGGCTGAGAACAGTGTTCAAATTCTTGATATGATGATCATCATCCTTACCCGTGATTAGAATATCATCTTGAATGCTCGCAACATGTTCCAGGCCTTGAAGGATAACGTCCATAGTGCGCTGGAAAATTGCCGGGGATGAAGCAATACCGAAGGGTAATCGCTTGTAACGGTATGTAAGCTTGGTGAATCTTGTTCCTCCGCGCAGCTTGACAAAAACATCCTCAGGCAGTGGGATTGGATACTGTGGGACATTAAGTTGTGGGTTGACAGTAACCGCGTAGTCGCCACATGAGCGTGTGGTACCATCTGCTTTTGGTACATGAACCATGGGCGTTGCCCAATCGCTGAATTCCACCCTCTCAACAATGCCCTCGGATTCAAGTCGGTTGTATTCGGCCTCAACTTCTGCTTGGAGAGCATAAGGGACTGGGCGAGCCTTGTAGAACTTAGGTTGGGCATCAGTCTTCATCTCCAGTTTAGCTGTGATTCCTCTGATAGTCCCAAGGCCCGGCTGAAAGACACTGGGGTAAGACTGGATCGTGGTGTGCAATCGCGTCTTTATGTCTTGTGGTAGGCCTGCATCAGACACATGGATACTGAATATTTTCTTCCAGTTGAGTTTGACACAAGAAAGCCAATCTCTTCCGAAAAGACACGGCCCTGAGCCTTCAACTACTAGAAGTGGCACAGTCACACACTGATTTTGGTACTTCAGTTGTACATGAAATTCACCAGAAACTTGGACTGGGTGCCCTGTGTACGTGTGTAGGCGAGTACTGGAGGGCTGGAGAGGAGTTCCATTGAAGTACTTGTTGTAAGTCTCCTGTGATATGATCGAGACACCCGCCCCGGTGTCAAGTTCCATTAAAAGGTGTACTCCATTTAGTTCGACCGGAATTTCAATGCCATTTCTATCTGTATTGAGGTTGTACAGTGCAAACGAAAATGGATCAACTGAAGAGGGGTCAGCCTGTGGCGATAAAGGCTCTTCCATTTTGTGCACCTTCTGAGATTTGCTTTTGCATGCATCAGTGATGTGACCCGATCGCCCACAGGAATGGCACGTGTAATTCCTGTATTTGCACTGGGAGCGAGGGTGACCTGTTTTCCCGCAACTAAGGCATTCTGAAGTGCTGTTATTGTTGTGCTGGGAAGGCTTCTTGCTGTCGTGGACCTTGCCCGGAGGCTTGCGTGATTTGCGAGGACGGAAAGTCCGACGGGGCTCTGAATCAAGCTTGTTTACCGGAGTTGCGGTGTCTTGAGAAAATGCAGCAACGTCTTTCTCGGCCGCTTCTGTGCCGAGTGCATTCTTGAGGGCTTCGTCGAATGTGTGTTCTTCGGTTAGTAACTTTTTCTGGATTTCTTTGCTGCGAAGACCACAGACGAAACGATCACGCAGCGCTTCGTTGAGATGCGTGCCAAAGTTGCACGTGGAGGCCAAATGTTTTAAGTTGGCAGCGAAGGTGGCGACGCTCTCGCCTTCGCGTTGAATGCAGTTGTGGAATCGGTATCGTTCAGCGATGACAAGTTTCTTCGGCGCGAAATGATTCTTGAGAATGGTTGCAAGTTGTGCATACGTTTTCGCTGAAGGAGCTGTTGGAGAGCACAGATCCGAAAGGACATCGTAGGCTTTAGAACCGATAACAGATATCAAGGTCGCCCTACGTTTGTGCGACTCCGCCGAATCCGCAGGAACGCCGTTCGCTACGAAGTACTGTTCCAGTCGCTCCAGGTAGCGATGGATGTTTGTCGAGTCTGGATTGAACTCTTCTATTTTACCTAAGCTTGGCATGATCCCATCCTCGTCGCCAGAAATGTTATGTTCTCGGGGAAAAGTTCAACAGACAACAAGACACAAAAGATGGCGGACCAACAACTGATTGTAATCTTAAAAGCACATGGTTACATACAGAGCAACCGCTGGACACTGCGGGCTCACTAGAAACTATTAATATCACTATAACACATACAAAAACTTCTTCTGTGTTACTGATGAGAAGCATTCCCTCAATGATCTCCTCAAAACTTTGTACCAGCTTATTGACATTGATTTGTATTTCTTCACAGTCTTCCCTTGGAAGGAGAAAAGAACATTCTGATCACGAGCGCCTTGCCCTATGTGAATAATGTACCTCATTTGGGAAACATCATTGGTTGTGTACTTAGCGCTGATGTATTTGCCAGGTAATTTATCCACTGAGAGGAAAACGTTAATTTTCAACTCCAACAGTTTACCAAACTTGCTCATCATGGGATACAGAATTACAAAATAAAATTGGTGAAATTTTTTTTATACATGTTTGGCCTTTTAATTTGTTTATTTATTTTTTTTTTTAGCGTTTTTAACATAAGCCTCTGGTTTGGGAAACTTTTGGGCAACCACTCCCCACGTTTTCGACGCAAAGTAAAGTTACTTTTACTACATGTATAGGCACAAGGGTCAAACATTTTTTCCTTGTAATTGCCCTCGCATTTGTCAATGTTCGCATGCAGTTTTGTATTTACAATTATACTTAACTGCTTATGCTTGCATTGCTAGTGAAAACGAGGCTCAGACTAGCATCTCACATATTTTCTTACGACCTTTTTCCAGCAATTTTCTTTTAGGCCCCGTCCACACGTATCCGTTTTCGTTTGAAAACGCAAAAGTTTTTTTCCGTTTTCGCTTTCCGTCCACACGTATCCGATGAAAACGGTCACCGAAAACGGAAACTTTTGAAAACGCTTTCCAAAGTGGAAACTTTTGAAAACGGTGTTTTCGCATTCTCGTGTGGACACCAGAAAACGGAACTTTTCGAAAACGATGACGTCAAGAGGTCGAATTTAGTCCACTGCGCGTGCGTTTGCTTCATCTGTCCAAACAAAACAGTCGCTCTTTCGTTGAGTTTTCGATATTTTCGAAATCAATGCTTTTTTTCCAAAGACTAAAGGAAAGCGATGAAAAGTCACAAACAACTCGCAGGCTCGGCTAAACTCAGTGGTGCGCATGCTGTTTAGAGGCATTTGAAGCGTTTTCAGTCGTTTTTGCGTATACTTGTGGACAGGCAAAAACGATTCGAAAACGCTACGTGTGGACGGAGAGATTTTGAAAAACGGAAAGAAACTTTTGCGGATACGTGTGGACGGGGCCTTAGCTGTAACCTGTTGTACTGAAATTGACGACACAAGCCGTTAATGTCGCAGTGCGACCCCAAAAAACATCATGCAGCCTCGGCTTTAAAGCAGTCAACCAGTTTCAATCCACCGTAGGAAAAAAGATGGCGGCTGTTCATTTTACCACAATACCTTGCGGACCTCACACAGCACATAAGGCACAAAGAAAGCCAAATTTTTACAATATTTGTTCCAGTACTACGGACAATGTGTAGACTAGGTTTGAAGATTTGATAACTTTTCTTTACATTTTTATGAACGTTGTTAAGGTTTTGTGGCGCTAAGAATTATGTGGTAAATGTACCAGTCGCCATTTTTTTTCCTACCGAGGATTGTAGTAGTTGGTAACATATTTTCAGTGATTGTGAGCAATGGTCTGCCTTTTTGTTGTAAAACAGGTATTGTCGTCTCCGCCAATATAACATACTATACATTTGTGGGACAGATGAATACGGTACTGCTACTGAAACCAAGGTAATCACGTTTACATTTGCTGTCTGAAAAATACCAAGACCAACAATTAACAGCCTGTGTATGGTTGTGTTTGTTGTTGGTTCTCTCCTTGCTCCGAAAGGTTTTTCTCCTCCCTCAAAAACCAAGACTTCCAAATTCCAATTAGATCTGGGAAGTGTCCACAATTAGTACTCGCGTACTAAATATTTTGATTTGTATGCATGTTTCAGGGGTACAGAAAGCGCAAGGTTCGCACAGTCGTGAAAAGTCTTAAATTTTAGAAGGAGTTCTTGAAAGGTCCTCGAATGCCATTAGGTCATCATATAAGTCCTTGAATTCTTCAGAAACTGTTGCTTTCATTTTACTTGTTACTCTAACATCCTCTTGTCAATTTTCATACAGTTTCATCGAGTATAGATCTACTCAACCTTCATAAGAATCCACGAAAATATCTTTCGCCCAACAGTGTAGTGTGGCCGTCAACTCGTGTCGAATCTCATGCACTCTAAAAACGATTCTGAACTCTGGACGAGTCTTAATCCCGATTGAACTCTGGGCTTCACAGAAAGCTTCAGAATATTCAAACAAGACTCCAGCGCAGGAGAGTTGGCGCACAACTGAGAGTGGTTGCTGCAGAAAAGAGTTTTGTGTCAGCTGTGGTTAATGATTGTGACTATAACAAAATTTGGTGTACTGAGCAAAATTGTCAAACACTTTGCACAAAGCATGGCCTGTAACTAATGTAACTGTAACAGCCTACATCTAAACAGGGTGCTTAAAACTCCTGAGAGGGCCTTGGAGTATTGGAATGTTTATTGGAGTCTATTGTACAACGTGTGATCTCGGGTTAACCGTGTTTTGTTTCTGTTATCAGGCGTTAGAAGAAGGCCTCACACCACAGCAGATCTGTGACAAGTACTTTAAGCTGCACAAGGAAGTCTATGAATGGTTTAAAATAAAGTTCGATTACTTTGGAAGGACGACAACAAAACAACAAACTGAGTGAGTATTAATTTGGCTTGGAATCGAATGTTTGTCCAAACATGATTATAACGAATCCCATTTTACCGTGTTCTCTTATCAACAGAATCGCGCAGGATATTTTCTGGCGGCTTCACAAGCAAGACCACTTAGTGGAGGACACGCTGGAACAGCTCCAATGTGTTGAGTGCAAAAGGTGTGTGTATGAACGTAAGGTGCAGTGCCAATTTCAAAACAAACTCGCAAATACTTTTTATGCTTCATGCAACGAAGAGAAACTGCCGAAAATTCATTCTACAGTATAAAACGTTATGGATGGACCTTCAAAAGATTTTAATTTGTTTCGTACACTTTATGTAAATATTTGCATGACCGATGCTTGTAAGGAGGTATAGAAGAAAACGTTACTGCCAAAATTCGAAAATCATTCAGCTATATCTTTACTTCTTGCAGCCCGGTCAGATAGGGTAACGTGAATTTGTCGCTGGGAAAAATTTAAAAGTCCGCAATTAAAAATTAATTTCTGCTTCCCGGTTGAAACTTTTAGCCATAAAATGTGTTCTAACTTTTGAGTTTGTGTATGAAATCTTAAAGTGTGACCGTTCAAACAAAAGCTACTGAGCAGTGCTTTCCTTTGGTGATGTTTGTTATACTGTACAAGGTGGTTCTAACTTTTGAGTTTCAATATAAAAAAAATCAGAAAATTGTGACCATTCAAAGGAAAGCGTCTATTAAGCAGAACTTTGCCATTATGCTGTTTTTCACCTTCAGTTTTGAACATTTTTACTCGTGGCAGTGAAATTATTGATATGCTCACTTTCCACCCTCGCGTTTTGTCTTTGTTAATCCATATATTAGAGCAGTTTCCAATTGAGTGTCGTAAAACCAAAACCAAAGTAATTACTCTGACCAATCATAGCAGTCGTAAACAATCCAATGAACCAATCAGAGCTCGAAGCAATTACATGTAGCCGGCGCCAAGCGCGGGAAAACGCGTGCTAGCAAGTCACGATTGGTTTTGGTTTTACTTCTGATTGGTCGAGAAAGTAGCACGAGATTTTTTAGCCAATCACAAAGCGTAGCAATGCAAAACCAAAGCAATGGTGTAATTACTTTCGATACTCAATTGAAAATTGCTCTATTACATGTATGTGTGCTTTGCTACGATCCATTTTATTTTTTCGTTCTTTTATCGCTGCAGATTTCTCGCTGATCGTTTTGTGGAAGGCACCTGTCCTTTATGTAACTACGAGGTAATACCTCTGTCAGTCATTTTTCTTTTCATTTCATTTCTTATTCATTTTTCGCAAGTTCAAATTAACGCTTATCCCGAGCGATTGTTTTACCTTTGTAAAGAGTAATAGAACGTTTAATAGATAACAAAGGATTTTAAGGATGAAAATCAGTGATGGCAAATTGGCACGAGTGTTTCATAACGCACTGACATTTGTAACGTAACTGGTATGTTCGTGAGAAAGAAAGGTTTTAAACTGCCGTAACAAATCGTTGCGTTAAGAATCGTCCACATGGTATGTGCAATGATCAAATTTTTCCAGTTTGATTTTTGTTTTCCTTTGAATATCATTCTGAATCTAAGACAGAGGAAAATAATAATCAAACTGATTAAAAATTTTCATCTCGAAGAAAACTTTCAACCACAACATGACGATTCGTTGTCAGAAATGGAGAGGATTTGCAAGTCGCACCATGACACGTTCTGTAAGTTACAATTAACTTTTACTTTTTTTTAGGATGCCAGAGGGGACCAGTGTGATTCCTGTGGGAAGCTTATCAACGCCATTGAACTTAAGGTAAAGAAAACGCCCTTTTATTTGTTAGAACACACTGTACATGCAGGATATTTTTAATACGAAGAAAAATTGCTTTTTCAGAAACCTCGCTGTAAAGTTTGTGGAGGAACACCAAAAGTGAGAAGTAGCAAGCACTTGTTCTTGAATTTGGCCAAGGTAAATACTTTTGTATGTTTCTGGAAGCTCGCCAATATCTGCATGTAGATCTATTAGCCGTTCAACCGCTTAGCCGTTATGACTTACGTAGGTGCAGTCGGGGTATTCCACTGGCTTATCTTACTTTGAAGTTACTTTTGATATTACCTAGCCTACTTCGGGTCAAATTCTGAGAAGACAAAATCTGGGAGTTTACTTTGCAACTGCTAAACCATTTTACCTTTCCTTCGAGGCACTTTGCGTTACATTGTTTTTTATAATTGAAGGGCTGAGAGCATATCCAGCCTATGTGACTTTTTTTTTATTTTTTTCGCGCTCAGATTTGCCTCATTTTATCGTACAACGAATAATATCATAAACCCTTGTCGAATTTGTACTTACCCTAAGGAATTTGACTAATTTCTCGTGAAAAAAGCAGAGTTCTGGTCCCCCAGTGCTATGGCTGTACATTCAGAGCGTAATTGCGTAGCCATTTTAAAGCAGTTTGGCCGTGAGAATACGCGACTGCAATACTTCTGACCAGTGCCAACAACCTGAACGAAAATACCGTTATTTACGCACGCCTGGCTCGCTTATCTATCGTGAGCTCACTACGGCAACACATCGCCTCTGTAGCGTGTGTGTAAGTAAGCCAACGTGTATGAGGCCCGTTCGGTGATTGAAAGACATCGTTAAGTCCGGAAATCCTTAAGTCTAGCATCTCTCAAAGAAACGAGTCGTGTTTCTTGTCCTTCCTTGTGTCTGAAGCGCCATTTAGCGCTCGAGGTGAAAAACGGACCTTGGTGGGCAACACGAGCCGGCGGGAAAGTCTGGAATCACTTCGGATCAGAAAAGGGGCAGTGTTGAGAGTTGTGGGCCATTCCCCATCCCGTGCCGTGGTCGAAATGCCCGATATCCGAAGTGCTTTCAGACTTCTATTATTTTGCAATAATTTTCGGGTGGGAACTCCATTTCGGTTTTGTCGTAGGATTTCCCGACATGCTTTGCGACATTGGCAGATGGGTCCGCTGTACGTGGTCGGTCACAGCTTTGGGCAGCTCGAAGTGAGTTCTTGCTGGCCGACCGAAAGATGTTTCGCGTTTGGAGTCTTTAATGCAACATTAAAATCGATCTAAAAGGATTTTCAAATCGAGATATGCGTTTTGAGGCGTATCTACCTTTAAATAATAAAACTTAGTCGGAACTGTGCATGTGTTCCACGATGGTCTAGTGGTTTGTGTCCGGGAACTGCGCGCGGATGGTTCTGGGTTCGATTCACGCTCTACATCCTTTTTTTTTTCGAACTGGACATTATGAAAGTCATTTACTTTTTTTTTTTTGCGTTCGTCAAAAATCCTTACGTTTAAACTCTTGGTCTTCGGCCATCGTAGCTTGATTAAAAATATTAAACGAACAGCGGTAATAAACATTTTAAAAACATGCATTTTATGAACTTAACGTTTCGTATGCTAGTCAACATACATTTTCAAAAGTATAACCGTTAAAATATGGGAAGCTATTTATACTGTATCAGTGGGGTCTGGAACCTAGACAGAAAAAAAAAAACATCTGCAGTGGAAATTTAAGACGTTCCTAACGGAAACTGTCTGTAAATGAAAAATGAAATAAAAAACCTATACTAATAAAGTAACAGCTTTTCGCTGCTGACATTGGCATTCAATGCTGGCTGCCAAATGATCCCGTAGCAACAGTCCCCAAAAAAGATGTTATTATTTTACTACCCTTTTTAGGTCTCCATAGTAACCATATTACTAAGCGTCTTAAATCTTGTGTTAATCGTTTCTACTGTTTTGTTAATGTCAAGGTTATTTTTAAAAACACACGGCGCATCAAATCTTTCTTCCCATACAAAGACCGTCTCAACCGATCACAATTATCCAAAGTCATTTATAAAGCTAGTTGCTGGGACTGCAATGATTTTTACATTGAAAACCGAAGCGAAGACTCCACGACCGACAAACGGAACATTTCAAGGCCCTTTTGAAAAATGATCACTCCTCTGCTATTGCTGATCACGTTAAAAACACCGGTCATAACATCAAATGGGACCATTTTGACATTTTGGCGTCTGGCAAGATTGACTACCATTGTAAGGTTAAAGAGACCTTATTTATTCAGGATTTGCAGCGCGCATTGAACGCCAATGTCAGCAGCAAAAAGCTGTTACTTTATAAGTATAGGTTTTTTATTTCATTTTCCATTTACAGACAGTTTCTGTTAGCAGCGTCTTAAATTTCCACTGCAGATGTTTTTTTTTTCTGTCTAGGTTCCAGACCCCACTGTTACAGTATAAATAGCTTCCCATATTTTAACGGTTGTACTTTTGAAAATGTATGTTGACTAGCATACGAAACGTTAAGTTCATAAAATGCATGTTTTTAAAATGTTTATCACCGTTGTTTGTTTAGTATCCTTACGTTTAATTTTAAAAAACATCGAACCGTGTCAGTGTGAAAACAGAAGCTTACCGCAGTATTGCGTTACAATAGGAGCCTTTGATTTTTCTTTTTTTTTGCATACGGAATTTCTCGAAAACGACGGAAAAAAAAACAACAGAAAAAAATTCTGAACAATGTTTAGTAGCCACATTTAGTAGCCACATTTATTTGCGGTCTGTCCCCTTTGAATTGCAACTAATTTGTAGTTCACATGCCAAAAATGGACAAATCTGAGCGCGAAAAAATAAAAAAAAGTCACATAGGCTGGATATGCTCCCGGCCCTTCAATTGTGACTACGGTACCATCTAATATACTTTGAACGTGGCCACCCGTTGTTCCTCGTCATAATATTACTTCCTTATTTTTTAGCTTGAATCGTCTCTGCAAAGCTGGGTGGAGGAGTCGTCTACCGAAGGTTAGTTTTGTTGACTCAAGCCGGGCAGGAAAGTTTAACGTGTTTTACAGAAGTTGACAACTATGAACTTTGGTTTTGATAAGTTTTTATTTTCTGATTTGGAACCTTTTTTTTAGTGTAACTTGCATCAGAATTTAAGACGGCATTTGCGACCTTTCTAATACGTGATTCATCGCATTTTACACAAGTGTAGTTTTTAAACAAAAAAAACATTTTCTTCTAGGGACATGGACGTCGAACGCGCGCCATATTACCCGCGGATGGATCCAAGAGGGCCTCAGACCGCGCTGCATTACACGTGACTTGAAATGGGGCACCCCAGTCCCTTTGGAAGGATACACGGACAAAGTGTTTTACGTGTGGTTTGACGCACCCATAGGGTGAGATATGGTCCCTTATTTTAGCGGAATTGGTCCCTGATGAACAAGAATCGGTCTGATTGGCTCCGTTAGCAGTGACTGTCAATTTGTGTTTTCGTGGCTTATTTTGAGTTTGTATTGAAATGTTTTGTTGCTGTGGTTTCAGTTACCTTTCCATCACTGCTAACTACACAAACGAGTGGGAGAAATGGTGGAAAAACCCTCAACAGGTGAGTAACACAACAAAGATAATTATGCTTAATCTACTCTTACTTTGCATGTTACATAACATTATTTTTAAATTCTTAATTGGCGATTTTGATAATGGCGTCATTATTATCTCGTGAATACGCAAAGCGTTAAGCGAGATATAGTGTCCAGGAACAGATACATGTATGCAAATTTTCACTCATGCCATTATCCGTAAACTTTTGTAATTCCTCAGTGTATTGCTTGTTAAAAGATGATTGCTGTATTTTAATTCCCCCGTGTAATTACGTCATCCAGTTGTCTCGGCAGTCTCGTTTCACACATTGCATATTTATTTCGCGCTAAGATGTTTTGGTTGTTTTAAATCTGTTTTACTCTTCAATTCTTTGACTTCAAACTCAGTATGAAAAATTAAAACTGATCTGTGGACTTAATCTTACGTTGTTTCGTATACACAAGATGGCTGATTGGTTCTAAAGAGCCCTTTGATTCCTTTCTTATTTATATTTTTTAAAACTCGTGGAGCTTGGATAGCAATAGCCCCAATTAACACGAGAAAAGAAAAAACTTAAAGGGGCTTTGTCATGGCGGTTTTTATGTCTTTGTCACAGACAGTGCTAGTAAGAATTAAAACTGAGCATCTTACTTCAAACACGAAATGCTCTCGAAACACCAAGAACAAGATATCAAGTACTGCGGATTCAGGTTGAGCGTTTTAACGGTCTGAGTTGTCGCGTTCGTTGTCACGGTTGATTGATTGCGTTGCGAGGCAAAATGACAGCCGTTGCTAGGCGGGAATGACGACGTTCTGTCTGGGAAAAAGCATGTTGTCGCTCATCCAGCGATTTCTTTTCCAGAAGAGTTATTCGCGTCTTGGATCTTACCAGTATCATGGCGATTGAAATCAAGATAGAATACTCGTACTATTCTTTAAAAAGAATAACTCTAGTACTTTTTGTTGAGGAAGACCTGATGAGCCTACAATACAGCGCGTTTGTAGAAAGAAAGAACGTCTTCATTCCCGCCTAGCAACGGCTGTCATTTTGCCTCGCAACGCAATCAACCAACCGTCACAACGAACGCGACAACTCAGACCGTTAAACGCTCAACCTGAATCTGCAGTAAATTATTGTAGAAAGAATAAACCATAATCAGTTTTTAGCAAATTTTCCAAAACACATTGAACAAATTGGTCAATTTTTCAAGTTGCAATCCACTTCCATCCTGACCATCTGTAGTCAGAGACACTTGTTTATAGTTTCATTATACTCGTAAAACAATTTTAAACAAAACTGAACCATTATTTGTGCATTTCCACCGATATTATGTAATTATTGACTAAGTGGGAAGGCCGGATGGGAAAATATTTGGCTCGAGGTTATGGCGTACGGACCGAGCGCAGCGAGGTCCATGCGCCATGACCGAGAGCGAATATTTCCCAACCGGCCCGACCTAACTTAGTCAATAAGTATTTCATCATATGACCAATTTAGAGACAAAATTACTTGAAATTTGAACGCGCGAGGCCGTCCGCTTTTGTAGTAGGGCCGTACGCCTTTTTCCGGCCCCGCTCGCGCAAATGCGTACGGCCCTCATACGGGACTTTCATCAATGGTTTTGCAAAGAAAAGGTTCGCAGGACCGTACGGGTCATATAATAAAAATATGTCTTTTAGCTTTTTAAAATACACTAAAATGGTGACATACCCCGTTTAAGGATTCTGATTGTTGTAGTAAATGACGCCATCTTGAAAATAGCCTATTGACCTTCGCGTATTAGTGCGACGATCTTCAAACTGATGTAAGGCATTATTTGTTGCGAACAGTTAAATATGAGTTTAACTGATAAACCCGTAAAATATATTCCATCTCAACATTTCATGTGTTTATCTACAGGTCACTCTTCATCAGTTCATGGCAAAGGACAATGTCCCTTTTCACACTGTTGTGTTTCCCTGCACTCTGATCGGCGCAGACGACAATTACACTCTTCTGAACTCCATCAGTGCAACAGGTAACAAACCTGTATAACTTGTTTTAAAATTATCGCAGTGGCGCCGGAGGATAATGCCATGGATCGAGCCAGTGAGTTTAGCGTTGCTATGCAGTGACAAATTGACTCATAGCGAACTGGTAAATTAGTCTTCAAAAGCAAAACCATCACGATTTAAACGGGCTGTGTCATTTTTTTTTTTTCTGTTAAAGGGGGGGGGGGGGGGGTCAAAACTATGACAAAATTAAGTTTAAGTACCTTTCTTCATACACGACATGTTTCTGGAACGTCAATGGGAAGATGTCAAGTACATAGCTATTTCAGTTAACGTTGTCGGATGAAAGCCAGCCTACAAGCCAAGACTGCAAGGTAAATTCACCAAAATCAACACAAAGGATTCATTTTTTTTTTAAACTACTTTGCAGTTGTTCCAATTTGTTTAATGTGACCAGATCCAGGAGCTTGATTTGTAGGGACGGCTTTCAAGTTCAAATAGAGAAAAGGAAAATTAACCGCGGTATGTTCATGTTCTCCACAAAACCTATAATTTGATCATTTGACTTTTTTTTTTTTTTTTTTTTCATTTCTTTTTTTTTTGCAGTGAACGGCAAAGAAATATACCAAAATGTAAAACCACATGCAGAGGCATTGTTTTTGCTCATTAAACCTATTGTTTTGTGCCGTTCTCGCTACCTCCGCCATCGTGGCTGCTAAAAGCTCCCCAATGCTTTTATCTCCTTACACTCTGTTTTTGTTGCCCTCTTTTGAAAAAGGAGGCAAACGTCTTTAGTACCGTCGCCCATTTTCCGTCGCGCCCGCACTGACAACCGGAATCTAGGATGGCTATTCACAACTACCTTGCGGGTCTTGGCTTTGAGCTTTCATCCGACAACGTTAATTGAAATAGCTGTATTCTCGAAGGGAGAACAAACTATAGTCAGTTTTTTTGCGTGAGTTTTACAAGACAATAGGGAACAGCTTGAAAAACATCGCCCAATTGTTTCAAGCGGCAACCCATGTTCATTCTGGCCATCCTTAGCCAAAGACCTGAGATTATCAACTGGTCGCACACTGTTCATTGAATTCTAAAGATAATTTCCGCTCAGGTTTTGGAAACGTCAGTCACAGACAAAAATCTTATCAAGTAATTTATCAAACACGAGGAAGGGTGTTTTATCAGGATGTCCAAACACTGAGAAGTGGATTGAAAAACAAGGGGGGAGGGGAGGGGAGTAATATATCAAACACGAGGAAGAGTGTCTTATCAGGATGTCCAAACACCGAGAAGTGGATTGAATAAATGAGGCGCAGCACTCTTCGAATTTCACGCGTTTCACCCGGAAAATTTCACTAAAATGCCACAGCATATACCTATCTTAAATTAATCGTAAATAAGTATGATTATTTCTTGCGGTTCATGTAGGAGTGATTCCTATCATGTCCTATTTTGTTTTACTTTGTTTTCTAGTTAGTAACCAAACAGAAAATGGAGTCCGTTTTTTATATTTACAATCTGATCTCTACTAATTTATAGCTACTAACTAAAGATGTGACGTTACTCGGCGTTCCTTATTTGGTGTCTTGATGTTTTGTTCATTCCTCAGAATACCTGAATTACGAAGATGACAAATTTTCAAAAAGTCGTGGAGTGGGGGTGTTTGGTGATGACGCTGCCGACACTGGTATCCCAGCAGACATCTGGAGATTCTACCTGCTTTTCATGAGACCTGAGAACCAGGTGAGCCGGCGGTAAATTGTGGTCAGCCTTCAAGTGCTTTGCTAACAGCGCAAAACTCCTGCCGTAACATATTATGCACTTATTGACTGAGTGGGAGGGCCGGACGGGAGTATAGTTGGCTCGAGGTCATGGCGTACGGACCGAGCGCAGCGAGGTCCGTGCGCCATCACCGAGAGCCAAATATGTTCCCGTCCGGCCCGACCTAGCTCAGTCAATAAGTATTTTATAATATGACTAGAAAGTACAAGAATAGTTGTGCAGTGCGAGGTCGCTTGAACTCGAGCGGGGCCGAACGGCTTTTTCCGGACCGGCTCGCGTCAACCCGTCCGGGCCCCTCTCACGTCACCTTGCGATTCTATGTTCTGTAGGATTGTGTCAGCGGGGCCGTACGGTCATATTATAATAAAAAATATGTGCCAAGTTTGTTCAAACGGCTTCAACACGATCCAACATTTTCGAGAACAAAGGAAATATGGAAGCGATGTTGGATGAAAGTTTGAACCAATTTAAATTTGTTGAAACACGCTTCCATTAAGGCGAGACTCAACCTAAATTTGAATGAAATTTTAAGAGGTTTGGGGAAGGGATAGAAGGAAGAAAATGATTTTTAGAACACCAAAAGACAGTTGATACCCACACAAGAGGACCCCAGGTTGCTGGTGGACTATTTTGGTGTACATCTATTATTACCACAAATTCTAATTTTAAAACTTCATTACATCTTTAATATTTCTTATTTCTCTAAAGTTTACAAATCCTTTGAGAAAAACTATTTCCTCCCAAACATACCCAAAAATCACCCAAAAATTTACAAAACACCCCACAACATAGATTCATGAGACGAGCGTAGAGTTTTTGGATTGCTTGAAACGTGAACGAGATATTTCCATTGAAGCCATGTTGATTGGCGATAAAATGGTGTTCAGGTTGAGTCCTGCCTTAAGTTTCCAACATTTGGACAACCTGTTAAACCGTCTGAACGAAATGTTTGATAAATGTTGGCGCAAATGTTGGATGTTTTGCGCTGATGGATGCTTTGAACACTGGAAATACTATGTCTCCAAGTACAGACTGCGGTGGTTCCACCTCCCGTGAGCGACGATCTTGGTTTGACATTTACCATGGTCTTTTAAGGCCCGATAAATCTTTTTTTTTTTCAACAAAATGAAAAAAAAAATGGTTTATCGGGCCTTAAAAGACCATCGTAAATGTCAAACCAAGATCGTCGCTCACGGGAGGTGGAACCACCGCAGTCTGTACTTGGAGACATAGTATTTCCAGTGTTCAAAGCATCCATCAGCGCAAAACAATGCACCACAGAGAAGTTCTGATAGAAGAGTGGCAGGTTTCCTTTACAGGTCACACTCTATAGGTCACTGTTACAGGTCATAAGAATTGCGCATCCAAATCAACAATGTTTTCACTAAAGATATTTTTTAGACGTAGGCTTGTTCTTTTAACACCGTTTAGACTGTTTCTCGACTATTTTCGGACAAATATCGAAGGACTTTTAATTGTGACCTGTAGAATGTGACCTGTAAAAAAACCTGCGGATGCAAGAGACAAAGTTATTTTTTTACTCGGGATCCATCACATTATCCAATTTGTGGCTTTTGTGACATCGAAATTTGGAATGAAGAACAATACATATTTTACAACCACAAGCGTTGTGACTCAAAGATGTCGAGATCGCTTACGAAAGATTTCAGCTGCAATGACATGAGCGGAAAAGTTTAGTTGTTTCGGAAGAGTGAAACAAGAAATAAAATATAAATTCAGTTAATTTCTTTCTCCACAGGACAGCGCTTTTAGCTGGAATGATTTTATCTCAAGGAATAACAGTGAGTTACTCAACAACTTTGGAAACTTTATCAACCGGTAAAGTATCTTTCTTTGCATTCTTTTTTTTGATAATTGCTATCTACCCACCTACCTTTCTAACTACTAACCTACTGTATCTTCCTTCCTTCCTTCCTTCCATCCTGCCTTCCTTCCTTCCTTCCTTCCTTCCTCCCTCCCTCTCTCCTTGCCTGCCTGCCTGCCTGCCTCCCTCCCTGCCTGCCTCCCTCCCTGCCTGCCTCCCTCCCTGCCTGCCTCCCTCCCTGCCTGCCTCCCTGCCTGCCTCCCTCCCTGCCTGCCTCCCTACCTACCTACCTCTCTACCTCCCTTGTATCTCCCTACCTCCCTACCTCTCTACCTCTCTACCTCTCTACCTCTCTACCTCACTTCCTTCCTCACTTCCTTACTCCCTACTTCAATTCCAAAGGTTTGTGTTAAATATTACGGTTATTCATTTATTGTTTTTCTTTAAAAAAAAAAATGAATCATTTTTTTTCGTTTTTAGAGCATTGATGTTTGTGCACAACAACTTTGGAGGCATTATACCAGCGATGGACCTAACTGAAGACGACAAGAATTTCATAGCACTCATCAATAAAGAGATCAAGTCGTACATCGACAATAATGAGAGAATGAGGTATATCATCATTTTATGTCTCCTTATAGAACGGTTTTCAGAACCAAAGTAATCACTCTGGCCAATCACAATAGAGGCAGACAATCCAATGATCCAATCAGGGCTCGAAGCAAATACATGAAGCCGGTGCCAAGCGCGGGAAAGCGCGTGCGGGCAAGTCACGAATGGTTTTGGATTTACTTCTGATTGGCTAAGAAAATGGCGCAAGATTTTTTAGCCAATCACAAAGCGTAACAATGACAAATCAAAGTGATAACGAAATAACTTTCAACACTCCCCCACCCCCCTCAAATGAAAACCGCTCTAGATGTATATATATAACGAGGTTAAAAAGAATCGTCATGTAGGCAATACACTAGCCAGCATTAATCCCTTTACTTCCATAAAGTGGTCAAAGATCAAAACGACAAACACTTTCATTTACGAATTAACGAAAAACAAAATCAGATGTAATTCTAATGTTTGGGACGTTTAAAACTTATAAGTGTTTAAAACATTCAAATAACAGCTACAAAGCCGTATTTTCGTATGGTATATGCATTAATAAAAGGTCGCGCACAAGTTAGAATATTACTTCTAGGAATAGCCTGATGGATAGCGATACAAATGACCATAGGTAATTATTTGCAGTGACATAGTGGTTTCTATACCAAATCAAAAGAAAAGAAAATAACAACAGGTGTTGTTCCATTCCAGGATGCGTGAAGCCTTGAAGGATGTGTTGAACATGTCCAAGCTTGGTAACCAGTACATTCAATCCAACAAACCCTGGGTTCTAGTCAAAGCAAGCGAATCTGACAGGTATTAGTGAATACAATATGATGTATTAGCCCTCCTTACGGGGAACCACTTCGTTAATGCGACCACCTTGTTGTGAAGGCTACTTTCTAGCAGGCGAAGCTTACAGAGTCATTTTCATATCCACAAACCCAGTTAATACCACCGCAGTTTTATAACCCACAGGTGGTCGTAACAACGAGGTGCCAACTGTATTTCACATACACTTCTAAAGTTAAACAGAGCGTTGAGCGAAATAAAATAGAGCAATTTCTTTAAGGAATTCTGACGAGTGATCCCTCGAACTTTAGTGATATCTTGCACTATAGGTGTGGTGACATCATGTGCAGTAGTTGTTCTTTATCAGGGCCGTAGCTAGCATGAGGCGAACCGAGGCACTTGCCTCGGTAAAAATAGAATTTTGAATACTTGTACAAGCATTGGATCTCTCCTGTAAGAGGCTATGCATAAAAAATTGAAAGAAGTGTTTCTCTTTTTTAATATTGCCTCGGTAAGAATTTTCGTCTGACCACGGCCCTGTTTATGATGATGAAGATGATGGCGGTGATGCTAATGACGATGGCGATGATGATGATGACGTCGTTGTTGATGATGATGACGTCGTTGTTGTTGATGATGATGATGATGATGATGATTACGGCGATGTTATTGTTGTTGTTGATGATAATGATGATGGAAATAATGACTATGATGTTATTGTTGTTGATGATGACGAAGATAATGGCAGTGACGATGATGGTGCTGATAATAATGTTGATGATGATGATGATGATGATCATAATGATGATGTAACAGGATTAGTTCGCTCGCTCTCGACTATGAGAATCTATTAGTCATGTAATAAGTTTGTTTGTGTTTATTTAGATCACGTGCAGGTACGGTTCTTGGCGTGGCGACAAACCTGTCCTGGTTACTGTCGGTTCTTATTCATCCCTACATGCCTGGGATCTGTGAAGAAATTCAACGCCAGCTGCAGGTACCTTAAGTTAATTAAAGTTTAGCAATTGTCATTGTACGACCTTATATTCGCCATGCACTTCGAAACACAAGTTCCAGGTGTCATAAAATGTCGCTTCTACTTTGACATCAATAACTATAGAGTTTCGCTGAAATCGTTTTTTTAAATACCTAAATCCCAAGGTTTAAGAATTTCACCAAAATCGTTTTCGATCAGAATAGAAATCAGCGATAGCTGGGAAGGTAAAAGAGCAGCGTTACGACAGACTGCATACGTCGTTAACTTACTTAGTATTCAAAATATATTCCGATCGTGCGTTACAGGTACGCCGTTCAAGGTGTTTCCACTCTTAAATAAATAAACATATTCCTAAACGCTGCAGTTAGACTAAGTTAACGTAAAGGGGCTTTTTTAAGTCATTTGTGTAAGGGTTAAATAGCTCTTGATCGTATAATCTGATGATCTTTTTCAGGTTACGGACGACGGAAATGTGGTGTTGGATAACTTCATTCCTTATCTTCAGCCTGGTCACAAAATAGGAAAGGTAGGAGCGAAGAGTTGTTGTTAAGATGTTTACAGCTTTTTAATCAAAATTTATCCCCCAACTCCCCCCCCCCCCTCCCCCCAAGAAATGAGAAAGAAAAAACAGTATAATACGAAAGTAGTGGTGAAGAGTTTTCATTTAATGGTTGGCAAACGGTAGGATTTCATCCACAGACTCAAACAATAACATGAAGCGACGTTTGAAAGGAACCGTCAATGTATCAAGTACTGAACAACGGACGTCCCGTTTGTCTACATTTATATACAAAGCACTTTATAAGTAAATTAAACTACAGCTAGATCTGGTCCCGAGGATGTCCCGAGGGTTTTCCGCTTGGATAGAGTTCACTTTGTTGTGTATGACGTCAACTTTGCCTTTTTAGCCTCACCCGCTGTTCGAAAAGCTTGATGCCTCAGTTGCTGATCAGTTCCGTGCAAAATATGGCGGGAATAAACAGAAGCAACAAGCTGCGGGTGATCAATCCAAAAACACCGACGCGTCTAACGGAAATACCGCTAGCACTGATGTAGCGACGTTGCAAGCTGAGATCACTAAACAGGTGAGACACAGTGTTCGTTCTTGTATCACAGTGTTCTGTAAAATGGAAGAATATCTATATTTTGATCGAACGTCGGCGATTCGAGCCCGGTTTTCTTCCGTCTTGTTGTTTCAAGGACATTTCTCCCTCCACTTATGTGACTTAATGGACACCAGTGAACTTTTTTAAAAAATGGTGGGCAATAACCATGTGGTGAACAACAACTGGTTGCAAAAAAGCTTGAGACCGGCACTCTCTCCTAATAAGGCCAAACTATATAGGCATTGTTCAAATCTTCGTCTTTTCTCCCCCTTCTCACCCATATCAATGATGCGACAATTCGAAATTCATACTAACCACTTAGCTTAACAACTTTGAAAGGGGTAGTGGAGGATAAATACTTAAACAAATCATTTCATTTGATCTCGAAAGCGAATTTTGGCGAGAGTCTCAACAATTTTTGCAACTAGTTACAAGTAGCATCCGATCCAGGGAGGAGTAGTAATGCTCTTAGTTGCCTCATGCCATTGAAATTAGACAAGTGGCAATTAACCATCCGGCTTGTTGAATCTGTTGGATTGCTCGCGGACTTTTCCTTATCTTTGCCATGTGAGAGACATGGTAAAATAAGTAGTAAACATCTGGTAATATAACCAATAAACAATTTAATATCGTACTATTTGCTCCTACACCACAAATTGTTCAAAAATTAAACAACAAATATCCGTCTATCGAAGGATTGGTGCTTCGACTCCTTGTCTCCGCATCGTCCTATTTCACGATACCTTACTCCCATTGTCTCTGTTAACCATTTGTTTAAATAAGTATAAGCGAAGCATTGAGGAAATCTTACAAACATCTGGGATAGGGGGAACCCTGTGTTGGACTAGCAACTCATGGAATGGGAGTAGTTGGTTCCTGCTACAAAAACTGGAGCTAATCGCCGCCAACGATAAACCATCTGGGTTGTTCATTTCATTTGATTGGCCACCAATGTTGCCTTACCTTTATCATGTTTGGACTAATTGCTGTAGTCTACTCAGTGTTAGTTAGATTTTGTTAACTCTCAAATAAAGCAAGGACCACTTGGACAAACAGCACGGCGAAGTGAAGCCGGATCTTGGTGTAGATCAGGATCAGCAGTATTGAATAAAACTTAAAACTAAATGTAAGGCTGATCGGACAGCTATAAAGGGTATTTTATTGCTCAATATTTCGGTTAGGCAAAACTAACCTTCATCAGGGGCTGCAAAGAGCTAAGTAAAAATGGAATAAAACGGTTACAAGTCTGTTCATACATGTAATAAGTCAAACGACTGATCAAACATTTCAAACATTTCAAACTAATCAACCCTCTCCTCTGGACCTTCTTCGCTTTCAAAATGGCGGGGCGGGCTAGAAAACGTCTGAACAAGGCTTCCAAAACACTCCATATTTTGTCACTTGACACAGTTAAGTGCGTGTTTGGAAGGTATATCACTTATATACCACTTCCTGACAGGGTATATCACTAATATACCACTTCCTTACAGGGTATATCACTTATATACCACTTCCTTACAGGGTATATCACTTATATACCACTTCCTTACAGGGTATATCACTTATATACCACTTCCTTACAGGGTATATCACTTATATACCACTTCCTTACAGGGTATATCACTTATATACCACTTCCTTAGATGGTACATCACTTATATACCACTTCTAAAAGGGTACATCACTTACATACCACTTCCTTACAGGGTATATCCAGCCGATTGGCAGCAAAACGAAGATATTTCATCATGTTTTAGGCCACAAAATATTCCGGGATTTTTGGAGTATTTTGGCAATACAATACTCTGGGGACTAGGTTGTGCAAACTTTAATAGTGAACTTACGCAACAGGCCCCGGTTGCATATAGCAACTTGAGATTAAGTGGGATTTTCTGCAACCATTCTGTGTTTCGAAAGATTTTCTTGCAAGTTATCATGGATAACTCGACCGGAGGTGCATTAACGAGTGTAGGAAACATAAAGAGAGCGCGAGAAAATGTTTGAATTCAGGAAACGGTAGCAGAAAATCGCACTTCTAAAGTGCTTTATGCAACCGGGCCCACGACGGCAGAGGAAAGAGGACGCAAAACCGTCTTGTATGACCAGCGTGACAGGTAATTATTGACGTGTTTTGACTCAATCTACAGTTTGCATTGCTGTGCCATGGTTGTTCATGAACAATAAGAGGAGAGCATAGTTCAGCAGGAAATTTTGTTAAACATAATTACTATCACGCTCGTCACACAAACGTTTGCCGGCCATCTGCCGTCCTGCTGTGTAACTTCAATAATAGCAAATATGCCGCAATTAACAAAGGCGTTAATGGTTTTCGAGCTTCTTAAAACCACGTTATTTTTAGGGCGACAAGGTACGCAAACTGAAGGAAGGAGTAGCTGAAAAAGTGGCAGTGGATGCTGAAGTTGCTATTCTTCTGGAGCTCAAGAAACAGTTGGCCATCGCCGAGGGTAAAGATCCAAACGCGCAAGACAATAAAGGAAAGAAGAAAGGAAAAAAGAATTAAAGTACCCTCAGAGAGGAGTGTTGGTCTTTGAATTAGTCAGGTTCAATTTTTAGCTTTCTACGGGCCTGGCTGAACTAGGAATTATTGTTTCGGAAATATTGTTTCTACAAAAAACTGAAGGATTCTCGTAGTTGTTGTAATACGACGCCATCGTGAAAATGGTCTATTAATTAATGCATGCTCCAAGACAACTTATTGCAGAATTCGGACAATCGAACTCGCACTAAGTTTAATTATTCCACCATTGTCTGTCGTGAAAATTGAAAGTTATCTACCTAATCTTCATCGCAGTTGTTGTAATATCATGCCATCGTGAAAATGGTCTATTAATTAATTAATTAATTAATTAATTAATTAATTAATGTTCCAAGACAACTTATTGCAGAATACGGACAATCGAACTCGCCCTAAGTTTAATTATTCCACCATTGTCTGTCGTGAAAATTGAAAGTTATCTACCTAATCTTCATGGCCAGCCATCACCAGTACAATTTAGTTGTCAAGCCGAGCCCTGATACTAAAAAACAATTAGTTTCTCCTCGTACTACTAACACATTAACAAGCTGGCAGGTTATGATTGTGATAGTAATTGCCCATAGCCGGAATTGTTTACCCATGGAATAAAATTATTGCAAGATAGTAACATAGGAAATGAATTGAGTCCAGTCTTGTGGATTTGCCTGAAAAGTATTGAAGTATTGTTTCTGTCCTTTTCTTTGTGTTGCCGGTTTAGCTTTCATCTTATTTGTAATGGAATTGTCAGTAGGTACTGAGTGTTGGGGATTACATAGCTATTTCCTAGACTCTCAACAGTTTCTAAATTTAATCATATTAAAAATTCATTAAGAAAACCGTAAAGTTCATATCGTAGCGATAAAATTTGACGGTTCTTAGAAATTCTCAAAAGTAACGACCCCAAAGGCAAATTGAATATCTACAAGAAACAAAAACGGACACCTGCCGGTAAGATCCCTAGGTACTTGGTGTATCCCTGATCATAATGTATTGTACTTCATGTATCCCTTATTATTATACATTGGTGTCACTAGCTCGATTTTTATTGGCTATATGCACGCAGCTAATTATTGCTTGTTGTTTCTGTTACGTCATACCTACAGACAATAGTTTTATGCATGCAGAAGTGACGTCATAAATACAGACAATAGTTTTATGCATGTAGAAGTGACGTAAGTTGTTTACTTACAAATTGACTGCTGTGCATTGATCACTTTTTTGTGCGCGCTCTTGTCTTTACAAGTGCAGCTCAGGAATATGCATAATAAAACAATTATTGGATTCGGTTTTCGCATGATAGCGATAATTATCAAGGCCTCAGTTTGTGTTATCCGCCTCCGCCTTCGGCTTCGGCAGATAACACAAACTTTGGCCTTGATAATTATCGCTATCATGCTCAACTTCATCCAATAATTGTTAATTGCAGATAATTGGATAATTGGATAGATAATTGCAGTGTACTTTAATTTAAGGTCGGATTACAGTATCTATGGTTGAAGCACCGATTTTAGTATTTAGGGTTAAGCACTGATTCCAGTATTTCCAGTGTATCGAAAGGGTTAGTTCTTATATATGGTCTGGGCTAGCAGCATATTATCTTATATCCCTTTAAAAATTACAATTTCCGGCAGCTAGTCCTTCGGTGGTGTAGTGGATAATGTGCATGGAGCAGATCATACGGCCCGGGTTCGATTCCCTATTCTACTGTTGATTTATCTTTTATTTCTACTGAAACAAAAACTAAGTGTTTAAATACAAAATAATATGGGATACACCAAGTACATACCGTAAGATCTCAGTTGCGCTCCAAACAATTCACTCATGCGGCTCACAGAACAATTTAAGAGCGCTCGCCAAAGAACCCGTTACAGATGTCTTTACTAAGGACAGACGTATCTGTTCGAAGACCCTTAATAATTACTGTTTCAAATAGAAATTCTGTTAATGTTTTCGCATCTGTCGTGATTTTGCGAAAGTAGCGCTAGTAAAAGGCTGCTGAATCCGAAAGTAACGGGGTCGTTACATTCGAAACTTTACGGTATCACTGCACATT
The DNA here is from genome assembly GCA_022457155.1 of Cladopsammia gracilis. Taxonomy (NCBI): domain Eukaryota; kingdom Metazoa; phylum Cnidaria; class Anthozoa; order Scleractinia; family Dendrophylliidae; genus Cladopsammia; species Cladopsammia gracilis. The sequence goes on from JAJGOT010000691.1 coordinate 155,430, forward strand.
TAGACGAGAACTGAATTCAATCTGTCCTATGAAAATGAGAAATATTTTTTCCATGTGGAACAAGGTTTTAAAAAACGCTGCTTTCCAGATAATCGACAATAGACTGTCTTATACAGGAACTAGATGAATGCATGACTTCTGTTCATAGAATAAATAAACATAACGAAATAAAAACAGAACAGTGTCTTGAATATCTTTGGGTAATGTTCTTATTTATGTCACACTCTCCTCTTTGGAAATGCGTTGCTTATACGAAATTGGGACAGTTTTGGCTTGTTTCTTTATATATCGTGTCACCTTGATGTGCTTAATGACACTTGCGTCAGTTTAATTTTATTTCCACTGAGATGGAATGTCGGATTGTGTTACCCTTTTTATCTCGTTAATGCGCATGCGCATTAAGCGAGATTTCGGAGTCAGTCACGAAAAAAGGGACAAAAGTAGTTAACAAAATTTTGTGGACTTTTGTCAGGGGGGGGGGGGGGGGTTTCTTCCTTCTTCTTTATAGAAGCTATATTAGGGCATTGAAGATATGGTTGGTTAAACCGGTTAGGATTTCAAGAAGGGCGTCACATACTGCACCTAAAATTTTTGGGGAGCACCCCCGGACCTATTGTTAATTTCCCTAGGGTATTGGGATGTCAGAACTTGTCATGAACTTGTCATATCTCACATTACGTTACCGCAAAGGCATTAAGTTCTTCTTAAGTTTCGATATTTCACGTTACCTTTAGAAGGGTAAAAATAGGTCAAATGCGTTTTTTGGCAAACGCAGTTTGAGAATTTCACGGTGTATTTTTACGAATGGCGGCGTTTTAAGAAAGTTAAATGGGACGGGAAAGTTTGTGCTTTAATAAGAGCGATATGGCAGAGCAAAATTTGCGTTTGTTCTATTTTTGAAACATTGCTATTACGGTTTGATTATGCAATAGTTTGGGAAAGACGGCTTAGAATTTTAAACATGAACGCTTATCAGCATAAGTGGAAAAGCGTTATTTCCTGAATTATTCTAGTGCTCTCACGCAAGTATGAACCTACCTGCCATGATCTATCAAGAAACGAAACATAATTATTATCAATTCGCTGTTCTGACTCGAATGAAGTTAAAATTTTATATTCAAGTTCCGATGATTAGAATTTCATTGCATTCTCAAATGCTTGTTCATTTGGCTCGGATGGTTTTATGCCGGTGGATTTTCAAGATCAGTTGCTTATACGCGCCACACTGTGAAAGAAATTTCCAGGAAAGTTAAAAATTTTACAAGATTTTGGTGTATTCTCTTGCCAAATAAAGCCATTTCAATGTAATCGATTTTTGTTACAGTTAGCGTAAACTTCGAGTTCTGCGAAGGGTTCGAGTTTAATCAATTTTTGCATAACCGGAATTCAACTGGATAAAAATGTACGACGATAAGTCGTGCACTTGTAATAAGCTGAGCGTGCAAGGCCTAGCCGTGTGGTTTTAACGCAATGAGAAGTTCGTAGACAATATAATAATTAAGGCCTTTAAAAATCAGTTGAAATCATTAATTCAAATGGATGGACTCAATACCTATTTAGTTTACTCTTAATTCAAAAGATAAATAGTATTGAAATATTTATGAAGAGGAATTTAACCGTTGCACCCCCTTAAAACTGTACTTATCTATATCCTTGGTGCACTGTATTAAATTTTTCTTAATAGGTTTTTAGAAGACTTACCTTCTACTTGCAGCTGAAAATGCTAGGCTTAAACGTAGCAGTCGCTAGACTGTCAAAAATGCCAACGAAGGTTTTAGCGAGCTCCCCGCAGCTATAAAGCGTAGCGAATACAAGCTAAAATTACAGCCTTTACTGAGACACTTACGATACGACCAAAAACAGATCGCTGCATTCACCTCTCTCATAAAATAGAAGTCTGTATACGGGTGAACATTTCAAGTTCGTTTACTAACAGGTTGCAACTGAACTGACTGAAAATTCTAAAAACTGACAGGAATCTTCTGCGACACCTTCTTTCAACAACCTTGACGGGCTTTTTTAATTTCGTTCCTATTACAAATTAAGTTATCGTCTCTTTCGTAGAAAAATACGTAAACATTGGGAACATCAAACTTTAAGAGGGTATAAAGGAAAAGTAACACATATCTGAACAGGCCACCATTTTGGACGGCAATCTATCCGTTCCGATGTTAATCGCGTAACTCTTTCCTCCTTTCCGGTTCTAGATTTCTGTTCGTGAAATGACCAGATCAAACCCCCCCCCCCCCCCCCCCCCCGAAAATAACCTTCAGGCTGATTAGGGTCTTACATTTCACAATTCCAAGCCTGAAAAACTTAGAAATTACAAAAAAAAAAAAATAAACATAAATATATAGCGTTAAATAACGCGAAAACGGGAGGATTTTTTCCGGATATGTAATTGATACTATCCATTAGATTATTACAATGGAATTCAATTCATTCTATAGGTGTCAGAACATTCACTGACGCGTGATGCTTGAAGTTGTTTCTTGCGGTGAATTTGCCTGTAAAGAGCTGTAAACCCGGCGCAGCTTTTTCTCGACAGCTACAGTGAGCTTACTTTACCATTCTGTAAACAAGGCCAAACACACGACAAATTAATCTAGCACTGGTAAATGAGGGTGCTGATGGGGGTACCCAATTGTCAGTTAACTACTATTTTTTTCGGCCAATTGTCAGTTAACAAGAGGCTACACTGGTAGCCTATACTCATGCGCTTGTATAAGAAAGTTTTATGTTTTTCTTTTTTAACTGGATCACGCTGTCGGAAATCGGTTCATTTCAATATTTTCATTCATTGATCTTATCAAGTGATTTAACTTGACAAGTAGGAAATTACGTATATCAGTAAGGCTTTTAAGTTTGCAAAGTTAAGATAAGGTTACTTTACAGGCCATGTGAATGACCAGAGTGAATGCGTTTTCGGGATTGGTAGCCTGTTCCAGGCGTTCAGATAGTGGGGAAAGCGCGAATAGTTGGGGAAGGCGCGAAGAAAAGCGAGCGAAAAAATTCCCTCGCCTCGCCTCCCGCAATTTTTTTCGCTCGCTTTTCTTCGCGCCTTCCCCAACTATTCGCGCTTTCCCCACTATCTGAACGCCTGGAACAGACTACGGGATTGGTGAACATTGTGACTAAAGATCTAGGGACTTTGCGATTAAATCATTCTTACTTGAGAATTGTCATGGACTTCTTGTGCCAAACAGAGGCGTTCGCGACAACGCACCCCTTCCCTCTCAACGAATTTTGCGTGACATAAGCCTTGTTTTGTTTACATAAAACCAGAGACAGAGAAATGTATGGAAAACTAAAACAAAAAACAGGCCCCCAAAATTTGTCAGTAGAACTCTTTGCCGTGTAGCTTTAGTTTATATTTTTTTTTAGAACAGCCGCTTTACGAAAATTATTCGACATTAGATTCTCATACAAAAACCATAATTTCTCACCTGTCAAGATAGCTTCCAAAACCGTAATAAGGATCGTCAGTAAGATGTCTGTTTGATACAGGATCGTACACAGAGAGTATGGGAAGGAAAAAAATCGAAACTCACTGATGCTTGTGTCCAATAAAATACCAACGGTGTGTCCACTTACTTTGGAGTCTGCTTAATACAGGTTTTAGTGTAATCAGAAATCTTACTTATTTAATCTAACACTGAAAAGGGCTCGTGTGGTCAAACCCGGGGTCAACCCGCGTTCGCGTGCTAGGACAAAATGACGAAACAAAATACATACCATGTATCTCACTTGTCGCACTTCCCATTAGAAAAGGTAGCTCCATTTCCAACTGAGCCTTTGTCACAGCTTTCCCGTCGATCTTCTCTAATCGGAACAACTTTAAATCAAACTCACCGAGTCCAAACTTTCCGCTTATTGTTTGATTATATGCCCATTGAATTGTGCTTTGTCATGTCAAACGGTATGCGACTTATGTGTCATTCGAATGCCGATCCTTTGTCATCATCTCGATAAAAACTCAGAATAACTTTGACCACGCCACTCGACGCCATCACGGAGATCAAGGTCAACGCTCTACGACCCTGGTACCTTTCGCATATAATATCGGTTAATATGTCACCTGGTCACGCAGCAAGGCAGGTAAAAGTCACAAAATAGCTTTGCTGTTAGGAAAAAACAACATGTATGTTGCTTTTATTAACAACAACAATCGTTAATTTAGTATAATTAATAGAATGTCACTTAACTGTTACCGTATTTTCTCCATTAAACGCCGGCCCCCGAATAAACGCCGGGTATAATAGAGGAAGTTGTAAGTAAGCTCCTCAAACGTTTGTTTGTGGTATAATAAACTTAAGATTTAAGGGCAAGGTACAAGGCTGCCAAGAAAAACGAATAATAACCCTTTCTTAAAAAATGGCGGGCGAGAAAAAACTGCTGATACAAAGAAACGCCGGGTCCACAAGGCCAAGTTTGAAATAAACGCCGGGGGCATTTAATAGAGAAAATACGGTAACTTTTCATTTATCAGTTAACTACTATATTTTTGGGCAATTGTCAGTTAACTGTTAACCCCATTAGCACCCTTCTAAATGCACTGGTATTCTGAATTTCACTTTTGCCGGAACCGAATTGGCATGAAAACAAAACGAAAAAAACTCGCAAGATAATAATGCCTTTTGTCACAACATTTCACCCACGACTGAAAAACCTTAAACAAATACTGATGAAAAATGGAGTTTCGTTCAAAACCAACCATTCCTGAAAACTATTTACAAAACGCCGCCTAACACATCATTCAAGACGTAAATCACTTAACGACATACTCATAACAGCCAAACTTTGAAAGCTAATATAAATGCATCGCAACCGCAAAACCACATAGCGGAGTCGGTGCAGGCCTGTCATGAACCTCATTTCGATCTAAGGGAAACTAAAAAAGTGACCGCCAGGAGTGGTGCCCTGTTTATTCGCTCCAGACCCAATATTTTCTATATAAGTGCGTCCATAGCAGACGTGACCGAAAAATGACCACGTGATCACCATTTTCCCGCCATTTTCACGTCAAAATATATAAAACAGAAGACTTCATACTTTAGCTAACTACAAAACTTTCCGTTTCATTATTCAAAAGTAGGAACAGCAAAATACCATAAATTTTGACTTTCGTTCTATTTTCGAATACTGCTGGAGAGCTGAAAAAGAAATGGCTGATGGCGCGATGTCTGCTAAACATAGCTCAAATTGTCCTGGCATGGGGACAGGCAGCTCTAGAGAAATGACATGTTGTTACGGTCTCCTTCCATTAGATTCGGCACATGTGAAGTTCAATGTTTGAACCTGGCCATACTTTAAAGAATATTAAAGATTCAGTCACCATTTGTTGTGTCAATTGATATTTTGATAATTAATATTAATATGTTATCTGATCAGATATAAAATCATTGCACGTGACGTATTATCGATCACTTGATAGGTTTGTGGGCTTTTTATTGTTTTGAAATTGCGGCAATCTATTGTATTTGATTTAGAAAGTCTTTTCAAATATCCCAACAGAAAATAGACAATGAATAACTGAAAATGCACTGTGTAAATTGAACCAACAACACATTTTCATCGTCAATTAGCTAGCAAGGCGGGAAAAGTCTTTCACTTTCACTTCACTAACATCAAAATTATTTAAATTCACACTCGTGATTATTTGTTACTCATAACGTTTTTTGACTTGCACCAACACGAATTTTCAAACTTTCTCTCAATCTTCTCTATCCTGCCAAGAACCATATCCAGTTGACTACTGCGCCTCGCATTTTCTACATAATGTCTGATTCTACAACGCCATCTTTACCATATTTATTTTATATTTATTTTAGATTCTTCTTTTTTTTAACCTCATGTTCCAACGCATTAACGAGATGGCTTTAAGAGCCCTTTGATTTCTCAAAGTACAGTAACTCTCTTTAAGCCGAACACCCACGCGACCAGCTTTCGCCGGCCGTCGAAGAGAGGTGTCCGCCGCCTTAGAGTGAGTTTAGTTACAGACACTGATAAGAGTAATTCGGCCAGAACCAACCAAGCACTGATGTCCGCCTTACAGAGGTGTCCGCTTCAAGAGAGTCGAATGTGTACCAATTACGGTCGATACTTTATATAATTAGTTTGGGACACAGACTTTGAAGATTTCAAAAGGCCACCTAGCCTATTCCAGGCGTTCAGATAGTGGGCAGCGACGCGAAGGAAAAATTGTGAACGAAGAAAAACGAGACCGCGAAACACGTGCACCCTCGCCTCGCTCTTTTTCGCGCCTATACCCCTCCGTCAGCACTCGCAATATGCATGCTTTCTTCGCGCGTCGCCTGTCCGTCGATCCCCACTATCTGAACGGCTGGAACAGGCTACCTACTATCTGAACGGCTGCAACAGTCTATAGGCCACATGGCTTGTCAAGTCACCAGAATTCTTGCTGCTGTTAGACAACATTAAAATTACGCAAGAGAGTATTTCGGTGACATTTTTCAAAAGGGGGTGCTAAACAGAAATATCATTGAAGGGGAAACTTTCATTGATGGAAGAGCTGTGCCTTCGAGCTTCAAGAAACACTGTTAACATTATTTTGCAATCTCTGAGTGGACATATAAGGGGACACTGGAATGTATCCTCCGGAAAGAGCGCATACTTCTAAGAGGATACCTATCTGTGATTGCGATCACAAACAAACTCGTAACCTCCGGTGGCCCCACTAAAGCGATACCTCCCATCAGGGACTAAGTATTGGTCGCAAATAAACGCTCAGTTATGAAATCTCAAAAAAGGGGACATATATATAGAGGTACGGTTCCTAAAGTACAGTGTACACAGCGGTTACTTAACACGTACTTAACAGTGGAAGAATGCTTGTAGTCCCTCCTTTCTCTTTAGGTCCGTCGAGTGTTATCCCAACGAGCGCGTTCGCAAAAGCTGGCGGTATGAACGAGAAGGGGAGAGAAAATTGGGACTGAGGCCTCTTGGAACTTTCAAACCCTCCGTCTAACCAGCAACGGAGTAGTTGGTTGGTCAATTCACAGATGATGACTTCTCGCGCGCCACTCCATCGTCTAGTCCTAATCCTTTTCGTTCCAATTTCTCTCAATGTGCTCCTTTCAAGCCAATGATTATTTCGAAGGAGAAACGGACTGCGTGACTTGTAGTCTATAACATGTTTTTGGTGTGGGGACCAGAGTGCCCGAACTCGTGTTAATTTTGCAAAGACATAAACGTCCAAAGGGCCGAATGTTTTCTTTGTGACACACTTTCAATTCGGTTCCTTTTACTTTTCATTCCGGGTTCCCAAACTTATAAGCAAGTCTCGATATCTAAGTGATTAAATCTCCACTGATGACACGTCTTTCAACAACGTCACGCTGTGTGACCGTTGTGATGGCGAGTCCACGAAAGTTTCAACTCGACCTTGATCTTTTGCGACTTCGCTCTGCCATTTTCTACTGTCGTGTTGTCCGAGTCGGAAAGATTACCACGCGGTGGGAAATGCGATATGCCGCTTGTGTGGCTTTACTTACCTCGCGTCCAGTGAAGTATTTATTGGCGTGCATCGAATCAATAATCTTCCAGACCATGATGATAAGAAAATCGACGGAAATAAACAATCTCAACATAGCAAACAGTTGAAAGTCACTGATTACCTGCAGAAAATAAATGTAACCTTTCAGTATAAATAATTGCATGTATTGTCACAGGCAGCCCAAACTCTATATATGTCAGCCGTTGAAGTCGTTTTGACTTTATTACCTGATAGGCCATTTTTATTTAGAATCAATACAGCACTTATAACAAGTTGTGCGTTATTATACTGACATATAAGGAGTCTTGGCTGCCTTTGGTATTAGGATAAAAACATGTTAGTTAAAAATAGCCTGCAAACTGAGTAAATTCTCTGCGGTACAGGGCGCGCGGACTATCATTAACAGTCATTCATTCATTCATTCATTCATTTATTTGTTCACGATCAATGGAACTTCGTGTTTTCATTTTTCTTGGAATTCCAAAAATAAAGATAGCAAATGAAACCCATCATAATATTTACGGATGGGAGTTCAATGACCAGCTGAATTTTGTTTTACTCTTGCAGAATAGGAGTCTCTTGTCGACTTTGACAATAAAACTGCTATCAAGCATCGAACTTTGTAAAAAAAACTGAACTCTTACTACTTTGAAACTCTATTTAATCTTTTATTCTTGATTCCACCTGACAACTGATTTTAAAATAGTCAATAGCCATTAGCGAAGGGCACCCTCTATTAAATAGATTAAAACAATTAGCCAGAAAAAATTACTGAAATGACTGATTATCCTTCAGTTCTATATAAATTTTTAAAAACGAGAAACATGGGCATTCGGCGAGAGCAAATTAGGCATTTATTTATTTATTTGTTTTCTTTACTACTTATGTAAGTCAGTCTTTCAAGAAATTTTCTACAGCGTAATAGAAATTGATTTTTAATATATCATTTTTCAAAGGATCGGGCAACGGTTGATTAACACCGGGATGATCTGTAAGATTGAGTGCAGTTTTATGCATCCAATCCCTCTTTGCGGAGTATCGTACTCATTACTTGTTTGTTTTGAAATAATTCTAGCACTTGTTACAGTGGGAAGAGAGGAAGATGAAAGAAAAAAAAAAATTCTTGTCACTGCAGTTACTTGCTTTATAGATAATTGCAAGAGGAACTTGCAATATAGAAAATTGCATCTGAAAACAATGAATTAAAAAAATGTACAGCAAAATTACTCAATGAATAAAATAAACTTACAATTTCAGATATATTTCATAGCGGAGCACTTGCCAGGCCGAAAGCCTGGCTGCGCAGCCCCATACTCATAGAACCTATGCCGTCATTTTTCATGGTCATGGCTAGCGGAATGTTTCGCGGGCGCGTGTGAGCCCGCCCGCCGTGTTGGAACAACATCCGATCTTGATAGCAAGGCTTTGTTTTTCGCGCGGCCACACAGCCGTGAGCTCGGTAAACACTTCAGTTGTTTTGTTGTGTTTAGCGGAGAATTAACCCTATTCAGCCTGGACTTTTTTTGAGTTTCTGAGCCGGGGGGGGGGGGGGGGGGGCGGGCACATTGTGCCCCCCCTTCGTAACTTCAAGAACATTAAGGCTATGACAATGAAATCTAGAGGGTACATAGTACGTCCAAAACTGTCTCCTTTGCGGTCCGTACAATGGAACGATGACGTCATGTGACGTAGTTATTAGGTAATTAGTTATGCGGCCGCCATCTTGGATCCGCCATCTTGGATTTCTGAATTTTTTTAAAACCTCGTAAAAACCGTCCAAATTCACCCATAATTAATGAAAACCAATAAATAAACACTAAATGACATAAAAATATAAAAGTTATACCAATAAACATTGTTTTTCTTCATTCAAAGGTATAATGATGCAAATTTCAAAAAAACATGGCTGTCAAAATCTTGTTGCCATGGAAACATCAAGTCACGTGATCAAAAAAATTGTCATATGAAATTGTTGCCAGATGAATTTTAGGAAAAGTCACAAAGTTTGATGGCGTTTGAATACATATTAAGGAAGTTATGAATGTTCAAAGTTAGCGCGGGCACTTTGTGCCCCCCCCCCCCCCCCCCCCCCCCCCCCCCCCCCCCAGGCCGAATAGGGTTAAAGTCGTTATTTTCCTGCATTTTTTCGCGGTTTGCTACTCAAGACAGGGATACTAATTAAGGTATACTCAGAAGCCGCTTTAGTGGAAAAAGACGAGCTTTCAGGGATAAAATCTTGCTCCGAGGAACTTTATGTATTACGTTTTTAGCAAAGCGGGAGTAGTTTGTTTTCTACGGATTTCAGAACCAGAAGCGGAGATTTGAATTTCCAAGCAAGCGAGGGACTTAAAGGTAAAACAGATTACAGTTTTCGATGAGAATTTATTTTGATATTAATCTGTGAGTGACTTTTTATTAGTGTTATTGTTAGTTTTGGAGAATTGATTTTAAAACGTGCTTAAATTCAGTTGTATCGATCTCTTGAATTTCATCGAAGAAAGTTTGAACTCGATGAGCTATAATTAAATGGTACGCGTTTTGCTTTTAAACGTAAACTAATGGAGATTTGAATAAATTTTTTCGAAAGAAGATTGTGTTGTCCATTTTTATGTGTTTGTTCATTCATTAGATAGATTGAAAAGCGATTTTATGTAAACAAAACAAGACTGATTTTATAGTACAGTTATATCTTCACTCGCATCGCCTTATGCAAATATGTTTGTGTATTTTTGCAATTTTTGATTTTCAAATCAGTTTCTCGGGCAATTTTTGACAAACATAAACTGTATTTTATTCGGAAACTAGTGGTACTAGTTATTCTAGAGAGAGAAAAGTTGTTTTTGTGAACTTTTGTACGGTCTATAAAAATGTACTGTGACGACGGTCGCGTAATACTGTTTTTGAGAATTGCTAAAATTGAAAATAGCCCGTTCGTCAATCTTAATTCTTGTGCTTCCAACCTTTCACCTTAGTTAAGTTTCACCTTAGTTAAGTTTTACCTTAGTTAAGCTTGTTCAAAGTGCGACGCTGTTAGGCTTGGGCTATGTATATATATATTAGAAATTACACATAAAAATGACGTTTCGGCATCACAATGATCGATATTGAAACGTCGAACATAGTACGAACAGTAGTTTTATTTGCCTTGTACTTATTATTATCATTAACACCTTCATTATTCAGGTAGGAGATCGGCAATATGATGCTAACTTTTTAGGGTGCCTATTTTTTTACCATGACAAACTTTTCCTTCAAGATTTCGATTTCCTTTACAAAAATGATTTCAATAAAGGACGCTGAGAGGTTCTAAGTTACTATGAACTCTTTATTTGCCCAGCGCAACAAAACGACTTGCCGACTACGAGTGCTTTTTAGCACTGGCAAAGTCAGGTACATCCAGAGGCAAACAAAAGCTTTGAATACCGTTCAGAAAATTCTCGTGAATATAATCCGCACTAAGTAACATTTCACGGCATTCACTGAGTATGATATTTACAGACCTGTTCGATTGACCGTATACAGGAATAAGAATAAACAGCATAGTCACTGAATATTGTTTGTTTAGGCAAACTTGCCGTATAAATGTGGCGAAACATGCTTATTATAAGGCAATGGGAGATGTTTAACCCTATTCGGCCTGGGGAGGGGGGGGGGGGGGGCACAAAGTGCCCGCGCTAACTTTGAACATTCATAACTTCCTTAATATGTATTCAAACGCCATCAAACTTTGTGACTTTTCCTAAAATTTATCTGGCAACAATTTCATATGACAATTTTTGATCACGTGACTTGATGTTTCCATGGTAACAAGATTGTGACAGCCATGTTTTTGAAATTTGCATATTTATACCTTTGAGTGAAGAAAAACAATGTTCATTGGTATAAATTTTGTATTGTTACGTCATTTAACGTTTATTTATTGGTTTTCATTAATTTTGGGGGAATTTGGACGGTTTTTAAGAGGTTTTAAAAAATTTCAGAAATCCAAGATGGCGTATCCAAGATGGCGGCCGCATAATTAATTACCTAATAACTACGTCATATGGCGTCATCGTTCCATTGTGCGGACCGCAAAGGAGACAGATTTGGACGTACTATGTAGCATCTAGGTTTCATTGTCATAGCCTTAATGTTCTTGAAGTTACGAAGGGGGGGGGGGGGGGGGGGTGGGGGGTGTGTGGGGGCACAATGTGCCCCCCGGGGGCTCAGGAACTCAAAAAAAGCCCAGGCTGAATAGGGTTAATTTCCAAATCCCTGACCAATTTTTATATTCTTATTCCGGAATAGGTTTAATCGAACTTACCCTTCAATAACAATATACTCTTCTGTTACTTGTGGAATTCACAAGAATCGGTTGCACAAATTGCGAAGTACCGCTCCATATACAATTTTAGGGAATTATGGAAGCGATGTCAGTTCATATATTGAGATGGTTATTCCTTTATTACTCCAAAACGGCTAAGGAGTCTCTTTAGACCTTGGCGATAATTTGTACTTAAAGTGACACGAATACAAGGGTTTATAGCACAATTTGCGTCAGCTGTAAACAATGAAATATACCAATAGATTAAGGTTCCACAATGCAAACGTCCCTCCCAAACAAAAAGACCCTTAGTAACATCTCAAGTTTTGTGTCCATTCAGGGCGTTATTTTGGTAGCCGTGGATCGATTTAGAGCTGTATCCCCTTTGAATTGATGTCTTTTTCCTTCTGTCTTTCTTTCTTTCTTTCTTTCTTTCTTTCTTTCTTTCTTTCTTTCTTTCTTTCTTTCTTTCTTTCTTTCTTTCTTTTTTTTTTCTTTCTGAAAACTATTTTTTTTATTCTCTCGTATACCTAGACAATGATAGGCCGGTATAAAGGACATTAAAGTTATCGGGGGAAAGTTGGCCTGTGCTAAAAAAGGGATCGCCTTTTCCAAAGGTCAACTTTTGAGTGCTGCCTCCAAATTCAAAACAGTCTTATCAGGTGGGGACTATGAGGAATGTCTGGAAGAATATAGAAGACATTATAAAAGATGGTGATGCTGATGATGGTGCTGACGATGATAATGAAAATGAAGAATGTGACGATGCTGCCGATAACGTTTCCGATGACATAAATGCGTCAAAAACAGATCACATACAAGCCATGGGGGAAAGCATTACTCAGAGCAACTTGTTTTTGTGGAAATTTCCCGCGGAAGTCAGCCAATCTACACTCGACGGCCGTAATGGTAGCGTTATTGCGCTAGTCTTTGCACAAGGTGCATGGAATCAGCGTCTTGACCTGCAACCAACGCCTTTGCTGTCTCGTTTGTGACTTTTGATTCTCTGTGCCTCCGTCAGAGTTGGATACCACAGTTCCGCTTATCAGCATCAGAGGCTGCCACCATCGCGATTTAACACGTGTTTGTTAAAAATGTTTGAATGCTAGTTTTATTGCACGTTTCAAATGTTATCTTGTCTGCCGCTTCGTAAATACGACGCGCCTATTACGTCTCAAGTTTCCATCATTATTAACTATTAACTACCCCGAGAAGAGTTAATAGTTAATGGTAATGGGAACTTTAGTTAATAATAATGGAAACTTGAGACGTAATATAATAGGTGCGTTACAATGTATTTACGAAGCGGTAGACAAGATAATATTTGAAACGTGCAAGGTCAACCGTCTTCGCTCTGATTCAAATCGCTTCCAAGAGACACAGGAAAACAGGTAAATAACAATACTTTGTTAAATGATTATGTTATAGCCAAAAAAGCGTTTGGGTTCCCTGTGCAGCTAAACAGTATTATTTCATCTACTACAAAAATGTGGCCTCATTTTTTTCAGGCCAAAAAATTATGCGTTATTGTTTAACACAAAAAGTGATGTATTTGAAAACTGGGCATCATTTTAGCGCTACTTTCCTTCTTGAACTTCGTGGTTGGGTCGCCCAAACGGTGTGGAGGGCTTATGGATTTCACTCCTTTCAGGGACTAAGATTTTCTGTCTGAGATAAGTACAAACAGTTTACAGTCCATTCTGTTGAAGGAATGGTTTCACGGTTCGGCGCATATGCACAAGTTAAAATGCTTTATTCGCTTTCTTACCAATTTTATCGGTTAAAAAACTACTCGCATTTAATCACATACAATAATTAGTCAAAACAAAGCGAAGGATGACCAAAATTCGCAGAAAATTTGAAGGGATTACACCGACAAAGTCAACACTGAATAAAACCTTTGACCCGAAGGATTTATTCTACGCTCTGGTGGCTTTCATGGCGCACATGGGTATCTATAATCATCCATTCAATCAGCTGCATGACCGCGACATTTTCATGGGCAAATTTCCCGCCAGAGTTATCTACTCGCTTCCGATTGGTCTAAACAATGAAATTAAATTAGGTTACGTAATAGCTTACACATGCGCCGAACCTTGAAACCCTAGCACAGAAAATGGTTAACCGACTTTCAACTCTCTGAGAGCTCTCCAATTTTATTTAAATTTGTTTGTCGGAACCTCATGCATGGGAGCCCGAGCACAGACATCCTTGTGACTGCTTTCCCAAGGCTGCAATGTACGGTTCGTATGCACTATATCATGGGTCAGACTCATTTTAGGCACCGCCCAAACCTCCCCCCCCCCTTTTCCCTACCCCAGACCTCGATGCCGCCCTCTTCCAAGACTGCGCTCAGGTTGAGTGTTCTCTGATTTGCTGAGAAAATAATAGAACAAACAACACAACAATGGACCCCAGCCCTGAAAACAATAGAGCTGCGTGATACCCAGGTCCAATGAAATTAAAGGTTGTTAAGAGCTGCGTGGTATCTGCAGGCTGCTCCGCTCACTTATTTCTTTCAACTGAATACTCCCAGGCTTCACTGAAGTCATGACCGAGTAGAGGAGAGCGGTGAACTCCATCGTAAGATGGCCAGAGTGAATAAGGGAGGGAGAGTAAAAGTGTTACAAACTGAGAGAAAAATTCGCTCCTCAAGCCCTACGTTTTGGCAAGATAATGGGGGTCGTTCAGTTCCAGTTCCATTAAATACAATCATTACAAAGACAAAAATAATTGTCCGACTGCAAGCTGCAGGGGGCGTTTATCAGCAGAGGATCCTCAGATGTTTTCAAGAACAGTAGCACACGATTGGCCATCTTGGGCGAAAACACTTGTGCAAACAAACCACCCATAACGGTCAAGGGTGCAGGAAAACAGAAAATGCCGTTTAGTCAACTCAGGTAAAAAAGGGTCAATCTATTTTTCAATTATAGAAGTGGTTTCCTGAGCCTTCCTACACTGACAAATGTCTTTCGATTTTCAATTATTATATCAAGGAAAACATTGTAAATGAAGCCAGGATTCTGCAAAGTTGAAAACTTGTGTCAAATTAAATGCCCCATAGTATAAAACTGTACAAAAATATGAAATTACCACAACCCTAAGTTTCAAAATTTTCCATCTTTCATTTGAGAAATTTTATTTGGTGTTTCGGTGTAGTCAAATTGAAATTTTTTACCTCCCCAAACTTTTTCAAAAACTTACCAAGTAAGGTCTGCCTAGGCTCCTTTCACGTTGTCAGTGGATAACTCTATAAATTCAAACCCATGGCATAACGAGTACTTTCATTTAACCGCTTCAGACCCCACGTTTTAATAATAAAGTACTGCTGAAGTGTGACGTCAGAAATACCCAAATTTGTGAAATTACAAGATTTGACAATTTTTGGAAAGAGCACGATGCCACCCATTTGCCAAAAAAATCAGCATCTTATTGCAATTTGGAAATGAAATATGCAGTTTTATACTGACGACTCCATCCAAGCTCTTCTAATTTTGCCAAGTTCTACATTTCTGGTTAGAACAAAAAAATTTAACAGGGTTTGTATGGAGTCATTAGAACTTTTAAGTGCCAATATCTCATCACGCTGAGAAAACATTCTTATAAATAGACAAAGTCAAAGAAATAGGAGCTCAGTATTATTACAAGACAAAGCCATGACAATCATTGCAATTTCATTGCAGGCTAAATATGCTTTTGAACCTCCACAAAATTTAAGTGACTAAACAAAACAAAAATAAAACAAAGAATGCAAAAGAAATACTGCAACACTTTAACCACAGCAACATTTATTTAACACATTCATAGGCCCGGGAGGCATAAGGAATAACTGTAACCTTTGCTTTAATACAAAGAATGCGAAAGAAATATTACAATTCTTTGAAACACGGCAGTGTTTCTTGAACTGCATTCATAGGCTCAGCAGGCCTAAGGAATTAACCTAACCCTCACCCTAATACAAAGAATGCAAAATAAATATTTCAATGCTTTAAAACACAGCAACGCCTCTTTAAAGTGCAACGAACCCCCAATAATGCATTTTTCGCCAAACGAAACTTCCTAATTGTCCTGATTACCGGTGCGATTTTTTTATAGTTTTTCAAATTTTGACGGTTCTTCGGCCATTGCTGAACAATGAGAAGAATGGGTCCGAGTTTTGCTTTGACGTCATCAAAGGAGATTGATTTTATGGAAGGAGCAAAGGAACTGTGGGCAAACACGACTCTTGCTTGAAGTACACTCTAGAAAGATTAATAATACCCGACGCTTGTGTTGTTTTCGGTTGTAGCAATACAGCCGACCCTACTTTCATATGCTATTTCACCCTACGGTCATATGTTTATGAGAACGCGGCAATTGGTCTCCTTCGATGAGGTCACGGCAAAGTTCGTATCAAGCTCCCATAAATGCTTGGAAATGGGGCAGAAGAACCTAAGTTAAAATTTCTTAACAACACATTTCACCAAGTCTAAATGCTTTTTACAAGGTATAAACAACAACAATGAACTAATTTAATAAACTACTCATGAAAACCACTAACCCTAATCACGATACTATTTCATGACTAATTTAATTAAAACTGTTAATCAAAAAACTCCCAAAACCACTAACCCTAACCAAAATATCCAAAATTGGATTTTCAAGTCTATACATCTTTTCAGTTGTTCCTCTTTATGGAATTACTTTTTGAATTGAATCACTTCAAGTCTACTCCAGCAGGTATAATTTCCTCCAGTGTTTCCAGCATCAAAAAATTCAAAATTTATTCAAAGACAAGCTTCTTGGGAACTTCCCATGTAAAACCAGGCTTGAAATGACCATACACACATGTATCTTGGTAGACAGGCTTTTTCAAGTCGAGTGCCCTGAAAATAAGCAAAGAAAAACGCAACTACAAGAAAAATGTATAGGCTCTTCGTAATAAACCAGTGCTCATGAAGTTGCCCTCGTAATGCACTATATTCTTTTTAGTCAAAGATGCTTAACTCAGCTCTTCATGCAAGCACTGTACACGTCAGAATACCATAAACCTTTAAAAATGTCCTCAATGTGAATGGCTACTTACAAAGTGTCGCGCTTTAGAAAATAAAATAATCGACTGCCACTTACTTCACAATCATGCCTGGGCGAAGATCGAAGTTATCCTTGACAATCTTCAAGAGCTCATCTTCAGTCTTGTTGCTAGTTCCATAAGAGAACACTGTCATTGAGAGAGGCTCAGCAATGCCGATGGCGTACGAGACTTGGAGAAGAACACGACGGCACAGTCCTGCTGCTACTAGAGATTTGGCAATCCACCTGGCAGCATATGCACCAGACCGGTCAACCTGCAAAAATGAAAATTTGTTATATTTAGCATATTGTTTAAGCGAGGTGTTGACCTTTAAATTTATCTTTTGATATCCTAAAATAAAGCAAAACATTATAAAGAAAAAGAAAAAACATGGCACTTTAATTGGATTTCATAGCACTTCCATTTTACCATTTTGCCACTGTTGTTTGTTCTTTTTATGGTAGAATTAAAAAATAAGTCAAGTTATCGTCTTTTGTAGCCGTGTTACTGTTGTGATGTCATATAAACCCAACGGTGAAGAACAGAAATGATTAAGTGGCAGTCCCGTTAAAAGCGGTTCGCTCGATTTCGCGACCAAAAATAGCTTCCCTTTATTTTTTGCTGGTCAAAAGGCTTTAGTACAAATGTATGAAATGCACAATTCTTTCTTTCAAATTCTTTTTTTTTTCGCCCTGCTACAAACAAAAAAACGAATTCAGGCCGTCTCGGCCTTTTCGACGGTGATCGGAAGACTAAAATTGATGATTTTTGAGAGGCGCGCTACGTAGAAACAAATGCAGTTGAAGAAATTTTGTTTAGGTCAGATTTCTAAGCTAAATTTGACTATTTCACAGGCAAAGTGTAAAATATTTCAATCACTGGACAGGCTCCCAAAGGGACAAAGTACTGCATGACGTATGCGCGTGCTTTATGGAGATATAACGAACTCGGTTTGAACAATCAAAGCGCGTGCATTTCTTTGAGAATTTTGTAATTTATAGCGGAGCTCTCGCTGGCCGAAAGCCCGCTCGCGGAGCCCCATACTCATAGAACCTATGCCAGTCATTTTTCATGGTCATGGATAGCGGAATGTTTCCCTGGCGCGTGTCCGTAACATGTGTGTCGGTGCGTCGGAGCGTCGCACTAGGCTAGCTCGTGGGCGCGTATGACGTCGCGAAACATGCACGTATGACGCCACACAACATCCGGGATCTTTGCAATTTTGATACCAAAGCGAGGCTTTGTTTATGGGCGGCTGCATGGCCGAATGTCACGTCAGCTCGGTAAACACTTTTGATGTTTTTCTGTGTTTCGTCAGAGAAAACCGTTTCAAATTAAAGTCGTTATTTCCCTGCATTTCTTGCGTTTTGCTACTCAAGACAGAGATAATAATTAAGAGATACTCAGAAGCCACTATTGTGGGAAAAGAAGAGCTTTCAGAGATAAAATCTTGCTTCGAGGAACTCCATACGTTTTTTATCAATGCGGGAGCAATGCGGGAGCAATGCGGGGAAATGTTTCTCACTTCGGATTTCAGAACTGGAGAAGCGGAGATTTGAAGAATTTCCAGTAGACGAGGGACTTAAAAGTAAAATAAATTACATTTTTCGATGGGAATTTATGTTGATATCAATCTGTGATTGACTCCTTCTTTGTGTTCTCGTTAGTTTTGGAGAATTGTTAATAAAACGTGCTTAAATTCAGTCGTTTTGACTTCTTTCATCGAAGACAGCTCCGCCTCGATGCGCTATAAATGGTTGGTGTTTTGCTTTTAAACATAAACTTATGGAGATTTGAATAAAATTTTTCGAAAGAATATTGTGTTGTCCATTTCTATTTGTTTGTTCATTCATTATATAGGTTGAAAAGCGATTTTATGTAAACAAAACAAGACTGATTTTATAGTTCCAACTGCACGCTTGTCGCCATTTAATATGCAAATATGTTTGTGTATTTTTTAACGCGTTCCAAAATAAAATGGGTTTTTCCAAACTTGCTATTTTCCGTGGACCACATGGCTATTTCTCGAAGCCTGTTCTGTGTTCATTGTGGATCTTATATTCCTAACAACAATCAAACTGGTTCAGTAAAGAATGTCTTTATTTAACCAACTATATTTTACAGTCCGTGTGAAACGTGAATAATAGTTATGTATGTGTGCTGAACCAAAGCTGCAGAAATTCTGCACTTGGCAAATTAGTGAATTCAATTAGGATGCAAACATACTGCATCTTGATCAATGGTTAAATATACTCAAATTTACTGCACTGAGTTGGATGCAGAAATTCTGCGTTTGGTAAAATGAAGAAAAATCAACCAATATCCACTGCACTGAGCTAAGATGCAGAAATTCTGCATTTCGTAAAATGAATAAAAATCAGCCAAAATTCACTGCACTGAGCTGAGATGCAGAAATTCTGCATCTGAACGATTATCCTTTTTATCTCGTTAATGCGCTTGCGCATTAAGCGAGATTTCGGAGTCGAGTACTAAAAAAGGGACAAAAGTTGTTAACAAAATTTTGTGGACTTTTGTCCGGGGGGGTTTCTTGTTCGTTCTTTATAGAAGCTATATTAGGGCATTGAGGATATGGTTGGTTAAAGCGGTTAGGATTTCAAGAAGGGCGTCACATACTGCCACTAAAATGTTTGGGGAGCACCCCCGGACCTATTGTTAATTTCCCTAGGGTATTGGGATGTCAGAACTTGTGATGAACTTGTCATATCTCACATTACGTTACCGCAAAGGTATTAGTCCTTGTTAAATTTCGATATCTCACGTTACCTATCAGTTTCAATCATTTGTCGTAAAGCCATTATAGCTACTTTAAAAGGGTAAAAATAGGTTAAATGCGTTTTCTTGGGAAACGTAGTTTGAGAATTTCACGGTGTATTTTACTAATGGAGAGGTTATAAGAAAGTTAAATGGGACAGGAAAGTTTGTGTGTTAAATATGAGCGGTATGGCAGAGCAAAATAGCATGAACTTTGCGTTTTTTTCTATTGAGTTGTGGTTACACACACCTTGGGTTTGGGGCCTTCCCAAGGGTTAATGGCTTGGGTTCGGTTTATCTCAGGTTTCATCTTACTCTTGGGGATGCGGTTACACAGTAAAAGACTCCCCAGGGTAAAATATAATAAGATATGAGTTCACTGACACTGCAGTTTACGCGCGAAAACGTACAGATCGACATGGATGACACGAATCGAAATCTTGTAAGTTTAATTTCAGTCAATCTCCTGCTTATCATTCGATAAATATAACAATCCGGCAGTTTTTTTTTTGCGAGAAGACACCGAAGAAGACGCCTTCAACTACACTATCTTCAAGGTTTGTCGGCGTTTTATTTACATTTAGGAGCTCGCCACGAACTTGCTCGCCGCCAAGGAGGGCTTGGGTATTTCCACGACCACAGAATTGGTTTCAGCAACTTCTAAATAACAATGCACTCGATCACTGGTGGAAAGAAAACTTTAGAGTTACAAGTAAGCGTGCAATTAACCAAGCGTATCAGAGGTCAACTCAGAGAGCAGCAGCAGGCGATTTCCTGTATTAGCTACGTTCTGCATTATGATTGGCCAAGCGGTTTGATTGTGCAATAGTATGGTAAACATGTCATAGTTGTGTTGATTTTTTGGCTTATAATGATGACGGTTGAATGGAATTGCGGCAAGCCTTCAATGGCTTAAATTTTTGCGTCTTTTGCGTACTGTTACATAATGAAACTGTAATAGCAATTATTAATTGTTTTAAAATAGCACAAAAGCGAAAGTACACGGGTCAGCCAATACTATGCTACCGGTGCAAGTGCAGGTTCAATCAAATTAGTTGCAACCTGTAGGTAAACGAACTTAAAATATTCACCTTTATACGGACTTCTATTTTATGAAAGGGGTCAATCCAGCAATTTTTTTCTTAGTCATATGGGAAGTTTAACTGAGTCAGAGGCTGTCCTATTCAGTACATTTGATAGCTGTGCTCAAAAGAACATGCTATTTTGCTCTGCCTTTTAAGTCGCTTAGCGAGTGACAACCGGAAATATCGTGAAAAGAAAAATTGGTAAGAATATTCTGCTCCCGGAGGGGGGGGGGGGGGACTCCTATAAGTCGTCAAGCGGAGGTGCTCGTCAGGAAAAAAAGTGAAACCCTGAACACACTAAAAGATACTATTTTCTGGGAAAATGAGTTTTTTTTTAATCATATATTCTAAAAGATACCTAGATCCCCTAATTTTAACCCCTAAAAGATACGACGAGCACCCCCACCCAACCACATATGCGAGTCCTCCTCCGGGGTTCTGCTATACGTTGTCTACCCGGTATGATGAACAGCGAGGAGCGATTTTTTATGTCGCTTAACGAATGTCAAAGTGAAATCTCGTGAAAAGAGTTAATTTTACGATTCGTTTAAAGTCAACTCGCTTAAAGTTAAACGAGTCAACTTTTCGCGCTCGACGAAGCTGAGAAATCTCACGCTGTATTTTTGTTCGCTTTTTGAGTTGTAATCTTTGTCTGCTTTTCCAATAGTTATTAAATATTTAGGTGTCATGATTATGCAATAGTATGCAAGAGAGGGTAGATTTTGCTTATTCAGCTAACTAAAAATGTTTCGGTTTGATTATGCAAGAGTATGGATTTCGGTTTTGTGCTATTTTAAAACAATTAATCATTGCTATTACAGTTTGATTATGCAACAGTACGCAAAAGACGTAAAAATGTTCCTGATTTTGTTTATAAAAGTTATCAAGGAAGCATTTTAAGAAGCATTTTATAAGCGATTTCAGCGTGTTTATTTTTTTAAGAGAGATTTCGTCTCTATTTGACAAAAAGACAATGTATTGTTTGAGTGGCAAGTAAGAGAGAGAAAACGTTCTTGGCGTATAAAGTCTATAAAAAGAAGACGAATATCAATTGCGTGTCGTACTGATAACATTGAAATCCTAAAGCGGACAAGAGAGTTACCTTAGAGTGCTCAACGTAGCTTGATTGCATTGAAATCCTGACACAAGAGAGTTGCCTTCGAGCGCTCAACGTAGCTCTATTAGCAAAGAATATAGCACACTTAAAGCAAGAAAAAATATATTTAAATCTATTATTTCGTTAAACAAAATTATCAATTGTTTGTAATGGTTGCTTTTAATGGTTCAGGTGCTATAGATTCAGTTTTACTACTAGAAAGTAGGTTATCTGAATTAAATAGAATTGCTCTTGATGTTGGAGGAGGTGGCGATTGTTTTTTTCGTGCCGTATCACATCAATTGTATGGCGATGCTACGAACCATTTTTATATACGTAGTCTTGGCATTGAATATTTAGTATATAACCCAGAACAGTTTATAGAGAGTAATACTGAACACTCTTGGCAAGAATATTTGAATAATATGTCATGTCAAGGAACATGGGCTGATGCGATTATCATTCAAGCTGTGGCTAATTGTCTCAATTTATCAATTTATATTGTTGAATCAAATGAAACTTTTGCTCCTGTCACTCTTGTTTAATTTCGTTCCTATTACAAATTAAGTTATCGTCTCTTTCGTAGAAAAATACGTAAACATTGGGAACATCAAACTTTAAGAGGGTATAAAGGAAAAGTAACACACATCTGAACAGCGCCACCATTTTGGACGGCAATCTATCCGTTCCGATGTTAACCGCGTAACTCTTTCCTCCTTTCCGGTTCTAGATTTTTGTTCGTGAAATGACCAGAACTCAATTCATTCTATAGGTGTCAGAACATTCACTGAAGCGTGATGCTTGAAGTTGTTTCTCGCGGTGAATTTGCCTGTAAAGAGCTGTAAACCCGGCGCAGCTTTTTCTCGACAGCTACAGTGAGCTTACTTTACCATTTTGTAAACAAGGCCAAACACACGACAAATTAATCTAGCACTGCTAAATGAGGGTGCTAATGGGGGTACCCAATTGTCAGTTAACTACTATTTTTTTTTCGGCCAATTGTCAGTTAACAAGAGGCTACACTGGAAGCCTATACTCATGCGCTTGTATAAGAAAGTTTTATGTTTTTTCTTTTTTAACTGGGTCACGCTGTCGGAAATCGGTTCATTTCAATATTTTCATTCATTGATCTTATCAAGTGATTTAGCTTGACAAGTAGGAAATTACGTATATCAGTAAGGCTTTTAAATTTGCAAAGTTAAGATAAGGTTACTTTAAAGGCCATGAGAATGACCAGAGTGAATGCGTTTTCGGGATTGGACTTAGAACAGCCGCTTTACGAAAATTATTCGACATTAGATTCTCATCTAAAAACTATAATTTCTCACCTGTCAAGATAGCTTCCAAAACCGTAATAAGGATTGTCAGTATTAAAGATGTCTGTTTGATACAGGATCGTACACAGAGAGTATGGGAAGGAAAAAAATCGAATTTCACTGATGCTTGTGTCCAATAAAATACGCTGTGGCTATATGGCCGGTAACCGGTCAAGGTTTTCAAAACACTAAATGGCCGGCAGTTCTATATTCACAGTAAATTTCTCAAAATCGAAAAATTCCATCTAATCTAAACTATCATATGTCGATTTAGAAAAGTCAAGCGATCCTGAAATGCTTTATAGATCTCAAGTCTAGGGTTTGGTTTACGCTGGGCACAGAAGACGAAACCATGTTTTGTGACACTTAACTTTTTTCAGTTCCACTGCCGGTCAAGGTTTTCAAAACACTAAATGGCCGGCAGTCCTATATTCTCAGTAAATTTGACAAATCGAAACAATACAGCCATTCTGAACTATCATATGTCGTGATCCTGATCAAACGAGCCGGTTTTGTGGGATTTCTATATCACGAAACCATGTTTTGTGACACTTGGAACTTTTTTCAGCTCGACTGCCGGTCAAGGTTTTCAAAACACTAAATGGCCGGCAGTTCTATTTTTTCAGTAAATTTCACAAAATCGAAAAGATCCAGCCATTCTGAACTATCATATGTCGTAATCCTGATCAAACGAGCCGGTTTTGTGGGATTTCTATATCACGAAACCCCCGACGAAACCATGTTTTTGCAGTCGAGCTGAAAAAAGTTCAGTGTCACAAAACATGGTTTTGTCTTCTGAGCCCAGCGTAAACCAAACCCTAGACTTGAGATCTATAAAGCATTTCAGGATCGTTTGACTTTTTTAAATCGAGATATGATAGTTTAGATTAGCCGGAATTTTTCGATTTTGTGAAATTTACTGAGAATATAGAACTGCCGGCCATTTAGTGTTTTGAAAACCTTGACCGGCAGTCGAACTGAAAAAATTTCTAAGTGTCACAAAACATGGTTTCATCTACTGAGCCTAGCGTAAACCAAACACTAGGCTTGAAATCTATAAAGCATTTCAGGATCGCTTGACCTTTCTAAATCGACATATGATAGTTTAGATTAGCTGGAATTTTTCGATTTTGAGAAATTTACCGAGAATATAGGACTGCCGGCTATTTAGTCAACCCGCGTTCGCGTGCTAGGACAAAATGACGAAACAGAATACATACCATGTATCTCACTTGTCGCACTTCCCATTAGAAAAGGTAGCTCCATTTCCAACTGAGCCTTTGTAACAGCTTTCCCGTCGATCTTCTCTAATCGCAACAACTTTAAATCAAACTCACCGAGTCCAAACTTTCCGCTTATTGTTTGATTATATGTCCATTGAATTGTGCTTTGTCATGTCAAACGGTATGCGACTTATGTGTCATTTGAATGCCGATCCTTTGTCATCATCTCGATAAAAACTCAGAATAACTTTGACCACGCCACTCGACGCCATCACGGAGATCAAGGTCAACGCTCTACGACCCTGGTACCTTTCGCATATAATATCGGTTAATATGTCACCTGGTCACGCAGCGAGGCAGGTAAAAGTCACAAAATAGCTTTGCTGTTAGGAAAAAACTATGTTGCTTTTATTAACAACAACAATCGTTCATTTAGTATAATTAATAGAATGTCACTTAACTGTTACCGTATTTTCTCGATTAAACGCCGGGCCCCGAATAAACGCCGGGTATAATTGAGGAAGTTGTAAGTAAGCTCCTCAAACGTTTGTTTGTGGTATAATAAACTTAAGATTTAAGGGCAAGGTACAAGGCTGCCAAGAAAAACGAATAATAACCCTTTCTTAAAAAATGGCGGGCGAGAAAAAACTGCTGATACAAAGAAACGCCGGGTCCACAAGGCCAAGTTTGAAATAAACGCCGGGGGCATTTAATAGAGAAAATACGGTAACTTTTCATTTATCAGTTAACTACTATATTTTTGGGCAATTGTCAGTTAACTGTTAACCCCATCAGCACCCTCCTAAATGCACTGGTATTCTAAATTTCACTTTTGCCGGAACGCAATTGGCATGAAAACAAAACGAAAAAAACTCGCGAGATAATAACGCCTTTTGTCACAACATTTCACCCACGACTGAAAAACCTTAAACAAATACTGATGAAAAATGGAGTTTCGTTCAAAACCAACCATTCCTGAAAACTATTTACAAAACGCCGTCTAACACATCATACAAGACGTAAATCACTTAACGACACGACTCATAACAGCCAAACTTTGAAAGCTAATATAAATGCATCGCAACCGCAAAACCACATAGCGGAGTCGGTGCAGGCCTGTCATGAACCTCATTTCGATCTGAGGGAAACTAAAAAAGTGACCGCCAGGAGTGGTGCCCTGTTTATCCGCTCCAGACCCAATATTTTCTATATAAGTGCGTCCATAGCAGACGTGACCGAAAAATGACCACGTGATCACCATTTTCCCGCCATTTTTCATGTCAAAATATATAAAACAGCAGACTTGATACTTTAGCTAACTACAAAACTTTCCGTTTCATTATGCAAGAGTAGGAACAGCAAAATACCATAAATTTTGACTTTCGTTCTTTTTTCGAATACTGCTGGAGAGTTGAAAAAGAAATGGCTGATGGCGCGATGTTTGCTAAACATAGCTCAAATTGTCCTGGCATGGGGAAAGGCAGCTCTAGAGAAATGACATGTTGTTACGGCCTCCTTTCATTAGATTCGGCAAATGTGAAGTTCAATGTTTGAATCGGGCCTTACTTTAAAGAATATTAAAGATTCAGTCACCATTTGTTGTGGCAATTGATATTTTGATAATTAATATTAATGTATCATCTGATCAGATATAAAGTCATTGCACGTGACGTATTATCGATGTGGGCTTTTAATTGTTTTGAAATTGCGGCAATCTATTGTATTTGATTTAGAAAGTCTTTTCCATTGTCAAATATCCCAACCGAAAATAGACAATGAATAACTGAAAATGCACTGTGTAAATTGAACCAACAACACATTTTCATCGTCAATTAGCTAGCAAGGCGGGAAAAGTCTTTCACTTTCACTTCACTAACATCAAAATTATTTACATTCACACTCGTGATTCTTTGTTACTCATAACTTTTTTTGACTTGCACCAACACGAATTTTCAAACCAAGTTCTCTCAATCTTCTCTATCCTGCCAAGAACGATATCCATTTGACTACTGCGCCTCGCATTTTCTACATAATGTCTGATTCTACAACGCCATCTTTACCATATTTATTTTATATTTATTTTAGATTCTTCTTTTTTTAACCTCATGTTTCAACGCATTAACGAGATGGCTTTAAGAGCCCTTTGATTTGTTACAAAAGCAACGGAGGAAAAAATGAAACTGCTTTGCATTATAATTTGTTATGCGTAAAATCATGCGGAGCTTCAAGGCATCACATTTCATTTAGCATAAACAAAGAGGTAACGTACACGTTTTTTCCCAAATGAAAGTATCTTTATTGTTCAAGAGCTTGAATGATTTTTAAATTGATTTGATTTCCATATTTACAAATTCAAAATAAGTTACAACAGAGCAAATTAGGTCTACGTTTTTTATTGCCAACGAGTCAGGCGAGCGAAAAACGCGAGCCTGACGAGGCGGCAGTATATAGCCGTACGTACTTTGAAGGTTATGCAGAAAAATCTCAGATTTGGGCGTAAGTCATCTCCGGTGTGTCAGTGAGACTTTTTTGACGATATTAGGATGAAGCCGGATGGTGTTGATATTTCGCATGGGCCAATCTGTAATACTTTGACTTAAAACTTTTCCTTGGCAGATTAGAAAATCGTGAATTAACAAAGTTAATAGGAATGGCGTGGGTTAAATGCTAAATGGCGCGGGTTAAATGCTAAATAACATATTCAATTAATATTCTTTTCTGCAGCCACTTAAGTCAAAAATAACTCCGGTGGCGACTTAAATTTGCATTTGGTCAAAAACAACTCTAGTCTCCGACAGGAAATGACACGCTTTCAAAACTAAAATTAGAAGTTTTCAATAAGACCAATATTAAAAATTAAAATTTGTGGGGAACGTTAACATTAAAAGCAAACGTTACACGACATCAAAAGAGTACTAAATTTGCATAGTGCTTGAAACCCTGGTAAACAGCGCGTAACGCAATGATGTTTAGATCAATACATTTCGCGAAGTTTCACGGCCACACATTAGGCCTTCCTTTCCGAAACTTTTCTTATTCTCAGCTAAGCATTAGCAAATATATCTTGTGATTTAAAACGTAGCAAACATATAGATTCTTAAGTCATCATATTAACCCAATGACTCCTGAGATTTTTTTACATTTTTGAGTGATTTACTGCATATAAACGAGCCATAGGATTTCGTGACACCATATTTGGGGTTACTATCGAAAGTTCTGCTGTTCTAAAACACTGAAGGCTCGAGTTTACTAGAAACGTCATTCTGACGTAGTGTTTTTGTCTCGTTGAGCTATAAGAACGGCTCAAATATAGTTTGAATGCGATTTTTGGTAAGTTTACCGTCATTTTTCATCTTTAGTAGCTGTCTAATGAGCATCATTAAGCGTGAAGGTAGCTAAGAGTCCACTTTCTCAAAGAAGCGAGTAAGGTGATGTACTTCGTTTCCGAATTTGGCTTGTTTCTCGTAGAACTGAAAAAAATGGCCGCTCCGAAACGAAGGAATTTGCGACCACTAAAGGACACAGCAAGCGCGAAATTTCGGTGGTAGGTCGAAGTGGCAGTGGACTTCGTATAAATATGAAATGCGCGGGAGAAGAACGAACGCTGTTAAAAATCGGGCTATTTCCCAGCATGCAGTGCGGTCGTGATGTTGAAAATCGAGGCAAGGCCAGGATGCACTAGAGCGAGAGGCTGTAGCTCAGCCTGGGCAATAAATACGAGACTGCTGTGCAGGCACAGTAGTCACAAAAACCAGCAGGAAGTATAATAACATTACACACTAAACAAACCTTAGAGAAATCCTTTCCAGAGAAAGCGCCTCCACCGTGGGCACCCCATCCACCATAGGTATCGACAATGATCTTTCTTCCAGTAAGACCGGCATCTCCCTTGGGACCACCAATCACAAAGGCACCAGATGGTTGAAGATGGTAGATCGTGTTGTCACTGAGATATTTGGTGGGGACAACTGCCCTGCAACAGTTTGAAAAAAAAATGTAAATAATAATTAAATAACAGAAGATCAAGGCCAAATCTCACTCTGGACCACATGAGATACCAGTCCAATGCCGGTTTCATCCCTGTCAAAATGTGCCAACAGCTGCCAATTTTGCCGCCTACAGTCAATTATTTGCCATCTACTTCACACTGGAGTTCATTAATCATAACTAATTACAAAATACATATTTAGCCCTTATTGTCTACTAAGTCTGTTACCCTGCCTATATCACTTCAAAACATTTGGGTTTACTTTCAGTATTATCAAGTGCTCAGAGCAAAATAGTTTTTTTTTGGACACAATTTTTATGGAAAGTGAAAAGAATTGATCGACTTGACCAAACCTTTGTTTATACTAAGTTTTTTGCAACCTTGAAATTAATAGGGAAACTTTAAGTAGTAAGAGAGGAAGCATAAAAGTGACAAACTTGCAACTGTAACTACACACAATATATACCTTGACGACTTTCTCATACAGCTGTTTCCGCTGCTCGTCCAATGTGATATCAGGGTCGTGTTGAACTGAGATAACAATGGTATGGACTCTGAGAGGGATAGCGGCTCCATTCTCAAACTTGTACTCCACAGTGACTTGGGTCTTGGAGTCAGGTCGCAGCCAGGGCATGGTTTCATTACGTCTGTTCTCTGCGAGCTTTTTGTTGAGATTGTGTGCCAACACAACAGTCAGGGGCATGAGCTCCTCTGTCTCATCAGTAGCATAACCAAACATAAGACCTTGGTCACCAGCACCAATATCTTCCTCTTTTCTCCCCTTGTAAACTCCCTCGGCAATGTTGGGACTTTGCTGTTCAAGTGCAACCAAGACATTGCAGGTCTGGTAGTCAAAGCCTGAGAGTTGGGGAAAAATTACAGGATACATAATTAATGTTAAGCACTATAAACTATGAACTACCTTCTACAACATAGCAAACAGTACAACTTAAATTATTCCTCAATATCTTTCTCAATACCTTTTTAACATTTAATTAAAAAAAAAATATGAAACTAGTTTTAGGAACAACAACAACAACAATGTTGAGAGAACTTTAACAACAAAAGGGAGAATTTTAACAGTAGCAATACCACATTGTAGCCATATTTCACAAAGTAAACAAAAATCAAAGGAAGTGAGCAGACAGTCAGCTTAGAATAGCTTTAACAAGATGCTATAGTGTTTTACAGATTTACTGATAACATGCTACATTACCTTTGTTGGAGTCATCATAGCCGATCTTCTTGATGGTATTACGGATCACGGCCTGGTAGTCAACAACGGCTTTGGATGTGATTTCACCACAAACAAGAATCATGCCTGTCTTGGAAACGGATTCTATTACAAAGACAATTGTAATTAAATTAGTAAACTGTAGTTATACAAGCACAACTGGATAGACCTTTCTTGTTTTTTAACAAAACAGGCCTTGAAAAAAAAAACGCAAGATAAATATTTAATGAAGAATAATAAACAAAGCTTCTTTGACCAATAAGCAGTCTGTAAGCTTATTGAAAACTTTTCTCGATGTAAATGTAAACAAAACTTCGTAGAATACCCAATATCGCGATGTAAACAAAAAGCAAAACCAGATCAAGACAAAAATATCATTTTAATCAAGTACTAGATCAACTGGAATAACTGTGCTCTCAAATCTATCAAGTGCCCTTCGGGCTATCTCCTGTAAGTTCTTCCCATCATGCATTGCTGTCATATTATGTCTGAATATCGTTTTAGATGTTACAATTAGGCATTTAGGTAAGGGTACACGGTTTCTTGAGTTTAAATACTCATGTGTTGTTGCTATTAGTCACGAGGAGTGTCCAGAAGTTATTGCGAGTGATCACGAGGGATAACATCATTATTAAGCCGTTATCATGTCATTTTCAATCAAAATGGGGTAAACCGTATATAATGAACCCTTTTGGACCATTTGGTGAGAATACTGTAAATGTCTTGAAATTCAGAATAGTGAGAATGATGCAAGGAAGCGTGAGAAAATTCTGTTGTTGCCAGACGTGGTTGCTTTGTACGAAAAGTGAATAATTGGCAAGGACCGCACACGAAATGCTGCTGGTGTACGTAGTACCTAGAGAGGATCTAATTAGCCTCAAATGTGAACACAAATAAAGTAAGCAAGGCTGATACTACAGGCCCGTAGCAGGGGGAGGGGCCTCTTCCCCAGAAATTATGGAAATTTGAATTTAAGCTCCTTGTTTTTAGAAATAGTTTTCATGTATTCGAAATCCAAAGCTATTTACTACAACCAACGGTCTTCCAGGAAAACCCGAAACAAACAAAACGGATCGAAATTCACCAATCACATCCACGTCTGAAATCGTTATATTTCCTGAGACGTCCGTTCGATCTGTTTAAAGTCAACGGATGAAGGGTGAATGCTGAAATCGTGCTTGAGTTCTTGTGTTCTTGTATTCTTGAAAGGCGTGATAATGTTTTCTCAAGAACCTACCAAAAAGAAAGCAAGGCAATCCGTGTGTAAACAAAACTCTATTTTTATCGTGGGTTACGACAAAAAAAGTACTAGTGAAACTGAATATAAAAGCGTCCAAGCGGAAAGAGCCAAAGAGCAACCAGATAATGCAGTATCCACTGAGATAAACGAACATGTGACTGTCGAAGGAAGTCAACCTAGTGACTGTGTTCCAGATGAAGCACTTTTGACAGTGTCTCAATTGCCAAACCAACCAAGAAATTTTAAATTTCCCACCAAGACCTTCGGTTATTATCCAAAGAAGAGGTTAATTTCAACCTGCGTGGTTACACTACGACAAGGGAAGAGATCGGCGTTTTGTCATATCTGCTTAAAAGCACTTCAAAACAACATGCTGTCCTGCGCAAACGCTGTTTCAACATTTACATTGGTTGGCTTTAGCAACTGGAAAAATGCAACTGATAAGAAGAGAGGAACATGGAGAGGAATTCAAAAGAACGAGATGTCACATTCGCATTTGGAAGCAGTAGAAAGATTTGTTACTGTACCTGCAACAGCACTTGG
This sequence comes from Cladopsammia gracilis, assembly GCA_022457155.1. Lineage (NCBI taxonomy): Eukaryota > Metazoa > Cnidaria > Anthozoa > Scleractinia > Dendrophylliidae > Cladopsammia > Cladopsammia gracilis. The sequence continues at coordinate 186,799 of JAJGOT010000691.1, forward strand.
TGATATTGGGGAGTTGCTATCTGATATGTATGCATTAGAGAAGTGTAGGAACAGGAAGATTTTGCTGACAATACTCTCCAATATAAGGTATTTAGCTCGACAGGCCTTGCCATTGAGAGGAAATTGGAACGCTGAAACAATGTCGGAAGAAAATTCCAATTTTCATCAGTTGCTGAAGTTGAGTTCTCAAGACAATTCAGAAATTCTAGAGTGGCTGCCGCGAAAAGATGACATGGACAAGTACACGTCTCCAGTTACTCAAAATGAGAGGATCGAAGCATTGGTTCTAGGTATGTTGCGGGAAATAGTAGTAAACATTCTGAATGCGACATTCTTTACAATTATGGCTGATAAAACAGCAGATGTATCAAACAAGGAACAGTTAGTGATTTGCATACGCTGGGTTGACGAATACACGAAGATTTTTTCGGAATGTACCCCCTTGGATAGGACAACTGCAGATCAAGTATTTTGTATTCACAGTATTTTAGTAGCAATGCCTTGTATAGCATAATAGCGATTTTCTTATCAATCGAAATTTGGGAAAGATGTACGAAGGTTAAAAATATTTACTATTTTTATTTATTGATATTTAAACAGAACTAAAATATATTGCAACACACTTGGGATTTTTCGTCGATTTTGATGTAGTCACGAAATCGAGGCTCTTCTGCCGCAACACACGGATAGCCCTGGGGACTAGGTTAAAATGCTAATCTAAGATGGCGGCCAGCGCTGTAAACAGTGCGATGGCCAAGGAAATATCAAAAGAAATAGACGAGTTTTACGGAAAACTCGAGATGAAATATTTTAGTGGTATTGAAAGGGAAGATGTTCCACAAAAGCTGGCAGTGCAAGACCTATTTAAGGAGCTTTCGGTACTTAAGGAGCAAACTATGAAGTCGCACTCGGAGGCAAATTTGAGGGAAAAGTTGAAATTTAAGAAGTGTGACTTACACCACATGGCATGCAGTGAAGTACGGTACTGGAAAAAGACATTGATGCGAAGACAATTTTTAACAGCAAAGCATTCGCATCCATGGGTCATTGAGTTTACTTCGCGACTTCAGGAGGATATTTTCAAGCACATTGTTAATATAATTACAAGCACATCAATTTTCGGTGTACAGACTCGCCCTGGACAAACAAATAAAGAGCATATTTTAGAGGTTACAAGCAAGCCAAAGCTTCAACAGATGTTGCGTTTTTGCTTGGGCAATGAGGAGACCAGTTTGAAGCGGGAATTCCCAGGAAAGGGAAAGACAGACATTATTATTAACAGAGAGAAACCCCTCACTGTTAAATGAAGTAGTAAAAGTGCATTGTCACTACGGAGCATGGAATAATGATAATGTTCCTCAATTTATCTGACATTGTTGCTGAAGGGATGTTCAGGAACTGTTTGCCCTAGTGTGTGTTTGTTGGTGGGGGGGGGGGGGGGGTATTTGACTAATGCCAGTTGTACATCTCCCTATAGGCCACATTAGGGAGTGCCCCCCCCCCCCAGACTCTTATATGCTGAATCCAACAAACCCCTTGCTATCTAGGAAACTGTTGTGATGGTTAGTAACCAAGTTTTTGTTGTATTTATTGAATTGCACCAGCCTGTGAATACAGCCACTTGTCATTGCTCTGCTGCTGGATGCATTGTTTTGTTTAATGCTCCAGAGGTGGAGAGATGACAGGTGGCTGTATTCACAGGCTAGTGATACACATTGTGAAAAAAAATAATGATCGAAGTGATTGTTTACATCTGTAATCCTTTAAAGACCAACATGCTAGAGAAAAAGATCTACAACTTATTTCAATTTTCTTAACAGGTTTAATTTGCATGCTAGCAATACACAATGTCAAAAACAACAAAATCATGTTCAAATTGTATTGTTTACATTTGTAATCATTAAAAGATCAACATGCTATAGAAGAAGCTCTCCAACTCAATTTTCTTAATTAACAGGATTAATTTGCAAGGTAGCAATACACAATGTTAAAAACAAATGTTTAAACTGCAATGTTTACATGTGTTATTATTCAAAAGACCAACATGCTACCACAGAAAAGAATCTCCTCTATGAGATTTCATTCCAAGATTTTTCTAATCTTGATCAATTTCTTTTGATATTTCCTTGGCCATGTCACTGTTTACACAGCCGATCACTGTCTTGCTTGTTCGGCACGCCTTAAAATTTCTTTCATTTTCACAGTTAGGCTTCCAGAAGCAGCACAAATGGCAATTTCTTTTTGACAGTCTACTGTCACAATACCTACATTTACCCTCGCTATTGAAAGCAATTCCACAAAAACAATATTCATCAGTATAACACCCAGGTGGAACATATTTGTTTTTACACTTAGAGTAACCGTCACTGAATCAATGAATAGGAATGGCAGTATTTAATGCCATTTAAATAACTTTAGACGAAGTTAATAATTTATTAAGACATAATTTGTGGGATCTTATTAGTCGATTTTAGGGATGAGAAAGAAGAGATATTTTTGTTCGACTGAAGCATAGGTGTTTTCATTTGGAGAAGGAAAGAAATATTGTAGTAAAATAGATGCTTATTACAAAATTAGGTCCAGAGATAACTTAATATCACAGGTTTTTTCTTCGAGATCTCTGGCACTATTAATTTTGCTGCCCTCGAAACAGTGAGCAGACTTTATCCAAACTCTCCATGTCGGCAAGTACCATTGTAAATAAGAATATCAAACAATGTGGTGCTTAGTTATCTACCAATAATTTGCGCAAAGTAAATATGACTATGGAAAAAGGTATGTGTCAAATAAACGAATATAGATGGCCTCCCAGGGGTTTTAGGGAACAAGGGAACATGGCCATTTATTTTTGGGGAACAAGGGATATCTTAAAGTTACTTTTAGGGAACAAGGGAACTTTTGAGTATTTTTCGGGAACAAGGGAACATTGATTATTTAGGTTTTCGAGAAATGTTTATACTTCTTTATGGCAAAAAGGTCAAAAGAAGGCCACTCGTTTCTCTTTTGTCTCCCGGTGCAATATCCTGTTCCAGGCGTTCAGATAGTGAGGAAAGCGCGAATAGTTGGGGAAGGCGCGAAGAAAAGCGAGCGAAAAAATTGCGGGAGGCGAGGCGAGGCGAGTTCTTTCGCTTCCTCTCCCCAATCTCCCCGCTTTTTTTCGCTCGCTTTTCTTCGCGCCTTCGGCAAGTATTCACGCTTTCTC
>JAJGOT010000691.1:195000-359075 GCA_022457155.1 Cladopsammia gracilis
CACAATGTACCTCAACTGCTGATAAATGCTGATAAAAGAAGCATCATCTGATGCCCTTAAAAACATAGCAACTCTAACTTTTGTGTTTAATTTTCTCGATATGTTTGAATAGCACTGATATATATATACTAGAAATACGTGTCTCGCAGAACCTCGCGAAGCTCGGGTGAGGATGCACTGCAAAATTTTAAGGATGTGGGAGGGAGAGATGGAATTTCTGATATAAATGGATAGATTGGGTTGCTTGCTGGCAATGACCTCATTTAAAGTTGAGACATTTTCATTCTCAGTCTCTTCAATTTAACTTGTACTTTGTGCCCTGTCTTCCTAAAATAAAATAAATGGGAGCTGGTGTTAGTCAGTGTTGGGCTTTGAGCTGTGGGTCGCTGTAACTGCCATGGGACTGCCCCCCGTCTTCATTAATTTTTGGGTCCAGGACAATACGCAGCAGTGTTCTGTTTATTTTGATTGTCTTAATTAAATTCCATTTTTGAAACTTGTGAGCTAGTGCTATCTCCTGTTCCCTTTTAATACATACTGCTATAGTTTTTGTTCTATATACTGGGAATCAAACAATTGGTAATGCAATTCTCTATTCGTTTGAATGGTTGAGATCACAGGAGCTTACTGCTGCTGAAAAGTGATGTTGTCCAAAAAATAACAACTCAATGGTGAAAATGGCATGAGATTCTCCCAACAGTAACAATACTATATTTTGGATACAGGTCATGGGAATTACAAAATTGATTACAAAACATGAATATTCAAGATGAAGCAACAGATTCTCTGCAAATACCATAAGTAATGTATAGAGACCTGGATGGAGAATTTGTAGGTTAAGACCAGGACTTAGGCCTTCATGACCAGTTAGCGCCTTTAAAAATCTTGAAATCAAAATTAATTTGTTGATGTACATTCTCCTTACTGGTGTCAATGCAGTTCACATAGCCATATAACTACAGTGAATTTGTATTCAATTTCCACAGACAACTTATGTTGAAGGTGATCAGGTTCTCAATTTGTATAATCTATGTACTTGCGCGTACACTGATATTGTGAGGAGATTTAAGATACTGATCGCCGTTCCAATAATAAATGTGAAGCAGTAATGTTGATGTGTCATGTGTACGGTTGCTACATGTATACGGTTGCTACACATTGACATTAGCTGGTCATGATTGCTAACAGAAAATTGTTTTTTCCTAACAAAATGTTTTTATCCAAATTGTAAACAGAAATTCTCCTTACTAAACCATTGGAATGTTATTTCTTATTGAACTATTTTATGAAGAATGCTTTAAACTCAAGATACTGTATACGTATACAACTCGATCACTGTTTCATTCACAAACAATGCTATATCATGTAAATGTTGTATATTTGGGAAATAATTTCCACCTGTGTGATCTGTAGTTTTGATCATTCATCTATAGTTTTGATCATTTAAAAAGTTCCTTAGTGACGTTAGTGAGAATATCAATAAACATCAAATAATTACAGTGTGTAGTAAGATAATTAATTATTTTTCAGTGTTTGATTATCCTCTCAGTAAATTAGCCGGTGATTTGAGCTACATTTCTTAATCGCTCTTCTTCTCTGAGCCTTTCCTGTAATCAGTGTTTGCTTTTCCCTACCGTATCAGGTATGAAAGATATTCGTCACGAGTATTTAGCTGATCGTGTAATTCTTGCCACCTCTCGTTGAGTCTACAAACAGAATTATTTTGTCCAACACTTCCAGTCGGTGTCGCCTCTCCTGATCGGTTTCGTTCAGAATTCTAATGGCGGCATTTTGTCAAGGCGTTTGAACCTAGTCAAACGGTGTGCCTAGGCTGTTCGAAGTCTTTGTAATCTATGCTCTCGTTGCCGGTCTCTTCGTTGCTCGATCGCGATCGCGCTGAATTTCAAGTCACCGTTCAGCGGAGTTTCGGTGGTTAATTTACACGGACAAGGATTTCCAGCCACTTGTGGAATCAAGCATTGTTGTCTTTGTTGTTCTTTCTCATTTGCATCAGAAATTGGTTGTGTTTCACCGAGAGTAAACATTTTTTCACAGACTATGAGCAAGGTTAAACGGCCGCCGGCACGGCCGCCATGAATAAACATGAATACGCGTTTGTCAGCGGTCACGATTTTTGTTGCCATGCAACTGCCGGACACCATCGAGTATATATATATATATATATTTTTCGCTCGAATTCACGCGGCTCAGCTCCCGAGGGACGACAAATTTATTAACCTCGCTACACTCGGGCCTTCGGCCCTCGCTTCGCAAGGAAAAAAGGTGCGTTTTTTGAAACATTAAAAGAATCATTAACAACATTAACAACACTAAGATGTTTTCAGCCTCTCCGGCAAAACAAATATTGCAGTTACTATATTTCTGTACTTCTACTACTGTCCGTCGAATTGACCTATGCTTATCATCATCGCTTTCGGCATTTAAGCAATGAAATTCTCTTGTTCCCGCCCAAGCAGTTGCAGCTCAACCTGGGAAAGCAAAAAATAAATAAATAAATAAATAAATAAATCAATAAATAAATAAAAATAACATGTGATTCTCATAATTGTTAATTATACAGAAATTAGACATATTGTATCATCTTTATATCGCATTCATTCTAAAGCAAGTTAAAAAAGAAAGTAAAATCTTTAGTCACATGTTAACAAGTTAATCCTAAATATTGTTTACAACGGAATACTGTAGCTGAAGGCTTAGGGACCTTAGGGGAATAAAAGAATAGCCGGAAATCAATTATCCATTCGTGAACCTCAACGTCATTACTTTTCTTTTATTCCACTAAACCTGAAAGCCAGGTAGGAATTTTAATATTTCGAAATAATTCTATTTTGAACATTTTGAGATCGAAGTGTAAAACATAATCTTTTTGGCGGTCTTTTTCGTTACAAATAGTAAACGGTTATTATTTTATGTCTGATGTCACTTGATAAGATTACTAATGCATTTAAATTTCGGCCGTCGTATTATTCCTCCTTCCACGAATGATGAATCGTATCAATAACTGTTATATCTTTAATTCAGTTTTCCACACATTACAGGTCCAGCCGGCTTTGAACAAACAGACTTTATTCTGGCCGAAGAAGTGTTAGACTATGCGTCTTGTTTTCCCCTCACGGCGCCAAAGCAAAAGATCACAAGTAACCGCAAAAGAATTCCGCATGTAACAAGTATCCAAATATCGAAATTATATGTCTGTTTTCATACCATGCGTTAGGTGTACATAATTCACTCGGACAAAATCGGAAAGGTTTATTTTTAGATGATCATGCGGTTCTCCTGATTGTTACGAAAAGATCGATAAAAGCTAATCGCGTGAGAAGTTCGACCAACGTTCTTATTTTGCCTCACAATTATCTCTTTTGTTCTGGCATGTCAGAAGAAAAGATAAGACGCTTCCGACACTTCTTAATTCGGTCTGCATACGTGTGTTTCTTCATGGAACTATTTCCTTTTTCCAAAGATTCCGAAAAGGAAGAAACTGAATGTGGGTTGATTTCTATACCTATACACGGTTGCCTTACAGATGCCATACAAATAAATCGGAGCCCACCAGATTAGGAGTCTTTTGTCAGTTCCATACCCATAGCCTTTCCCGAATTTTTCGAAGGTAGCAACCTTACTATTAAATATATAATCAATATATAGACATAAAAACTTGATGCACTATTTTCGCACATTGCATGCACTTTTAAAATAAAATACAGCGGATCAGGTTACCTTCTGAACTTGTCGTTGCTCACGTTTGATCTAGAAGGGGCGATTCTTAAAATTTATCCGTATTCCTGTACTTCGGGTGATTGCAGCCGTGGCCTTGATCTTTTGAAGGTTCTAACCTTTTCACCTTCCTTAACAAAATGCCACTTGATATCGGCACGAGGACCGGTCGTTCGACGCATGATTTTCTTTTGTAGCCTCGACGATTCTCTAATCTGTTTAATAAACATTCCGTCTTCTATCTACTGAAATAGATATGCACGTTTTTGCGTGCTTGTATGAGTGCATCATTCTGAAACATCAAAAAAGTTGATTGACTAATGTTTCATGTGTGCCGCGATCACGAATTGTTTTCGGTAGTCATAGGATGTTGTGGACTGTTGTATCTGTGCTCTTGGCTGCGGATTTCTAGGCGCTGCAACGACCTCAGAGCTAGAGGTTGACTTGTATATATATTTATGGCAACAAAAGGGATTTTAAGCGATACAATTTTAGATGAAATTGTTGAAAAATCGAAACGGGTTCTTACAATGTCTTATGTAGTAAACAGTCCTGTCACAAGTGACCCTCACGAACCAGATGCGACCGCGAATCCTGTCAGTTCTGAAATAGCCAGCAGTGACCTGTTTGAACCAAGTAGCAAAGGCGATGGCGATAATCCTGATAAAACCATCACCGCAAGCTCAATTTTTAGCGAACTTTATGAGCCCCTGGAATCGAGCGAAGATGAATGTAGCCTAGCTAACCTTCTTAGAAAAATTGAATACAGTGCACCAAGGATATAGATAAGTACAGCTTTAAGGGGTTGCAACGGTAAAATTCCTCTTCATAAATATTTCAATACTATTTATCTTTTAAATTAAGAGTAAACTAAATAGGTATTGAGTCCATCCATTTGAATTAATGATTTCAACTGATTTTTAAAGGCCTTAATTATCATATTGTCTACGAACTTCTCATTGCGTTAAAACCACACGGCTAGGCCTTGCACGCTCAGCTTATTACAAGTGCACGACTTATCGTCGTACATTTTTATCCAGTTGAATTCCAGTTATGCAAAATTGATTAAACTTGAACCCCTCGTAGAACTCGAAGTTTAAGCTAACTGGAACAAAAATCGATTGCATTGAAATGGCATTATCTGGCAAGAGGATAGACCAAAATCTTGTAAAATTTTAAACTTTCCCGGAAATTTCTTTCACAGTGTGGCGCGTATAAGCAACTGATCTTGAAAATCCACCGGCATAAAACCATCCGAGCCAAATGAACAAGCAATTAAGAATGCAATGAAATTCATCTGAACTTGAATATAAAATTTGAACTCATTCGAGTCAGAACAGCGAATTGATAATAATTATGTTTCGTTTCTTGATAGATCATGGCAGGTAGGTTCATACTTGCGTGAGAGCTCTAGAATAATTCAGGAAATTACGCTTTTCCACTTATGCTGATAAGCGTTCATGTTTAAAATTCTAAGCCGCCTCCTGCGTACTGTGATCAGTTTAATTTTTATCTGCAACGACAGTGAGCTTTACTGCCACTGTAATCACTTTGTGGTTGTCGAAGAATTGCAAATAGAAAAAGGCGAGCAACTCGTGATTTTGATGTTTTTGATCTAAATAAGTCATCGAACGATCAACGCCATTTTTTTATAAGACCTTGGTCTAAATATACGCGCATCGTTCAATACGTGGAAAGAAAGTCTAAACTAGTTGAAGTTCGAGTTTTTCATCAGTTTTGTTTTCCATTCTCGATGTTCTCGAAAGCCGTGAAACAAGCAAGCAAGTCGTAAGAAAATGATGAGATCGAAACCACATGTTTTTCCCACGGTAACCGTGCTTATATGCAAGATTGACGTTCAATTTGCCGAGATTGTTTGGATTCTGCGTTTCAATTTTACTTGAAAGTATATTTCGGTCTTCGGCCCCTTTGGATATACAATACTTTATTTTTTCATTATTATTTCTTTTTTTTTACAATATATGTTAACGACCACGGCTACAAAGTGGGCTGCTTTTTTACTTTTTTTCAGCTCAAAAGCTGAAATTTATAGTAGATGAAATGAAACCTGCTCCGCACATTTTAATTATTTTAAAACTGGTTGAAGTCGCCACTTACTCATTTTGTAATTGATTTATTCAAAGCGCCGCCACGGACTCGCACTCGCTGACATTATTATCACACTATACAAGCATATTACTACTGAAAACAATCACCTTTTGGACTTCCCGTGTTATCAAACTGTTCAGATTAGGTTACTGCCGAACGATAATACCGCAGATACTAATGGAAGTGTTATGTCCTGGCTCAGGTGTATACTGGCCGAAACAGACGTCGAAGTTACTGGTGCAGCTCAAGTATCCCAAGTTGCTAATCACCTCGAGGCATTGAAAGAAGGCGTCGCGTCCTCGTCGCAGTAACAATTGAAGGGTATAACTAAGAAAGTACAGGGACGCGTGAAGATAACATAACAGCATCGAGTTAGGGTATTGTTAAGGGTCGTGGATGCGTGAAATGGAACATTCTGGACTGAAATAGTGCCACGAATGCAAAAAGCATTCACAAAAAACACTCTTTAACTTAAAATAGCCCACTTCTGAAAAAAAAATACGTAGGTGTATTGATTGCTTAAACCATGGTCTAAGTAAGACGGCGTTGAAATAACCAGTTACTATCACTGCAAAAATCAGCTTACAACAGTTTCGCATAATCCAGTCTTTCTGCAATTCAGTAATGTTTTTCATTTTTTGTGTGTCAGTTTATTTTAGATATTTGTAAGTCTCAATACTGAGCTTGTTATTACTATTCAATTTAAAATCTACTAAAAGAGTACAACCCATTTGAAGAGTTTCAGCGGGAGTGTCAGTAGACAACTTTACGTTGTGCTGCCTAAAGAAACATGGAAATTTCCACGTTCCTTTGCATTGTGCTGCCCAAAGGAACATGGAAACATGCCAAGAGAACTCAAAGCCATTCATTTCATAAATTGAACTTACTGATTACTGCTTCTCTAAAGAATCGCGACAAAATTATCAACAAAAACAAAGAAACTTTAGATAACTTAGACGTCAGATGTGAGTGGGCTGAAATATCTATGTTTTCTGCTTAGTTGTCAGTGCTTGTTAAGGAAAGATTTAACACAGTTGTATGCTATAGATATCGATGTGAAATGTTTTGGAAAGTAAAGCGGACGTTGATTTTTCTTTTGTGGAGAGTTGAAAAAGAAATGGCTGCATAAGGTAATGTTATACATGAATGGGTTGTTTGGGAATATATAGTAGTTCTGTCTTTTTTTATTCGAAAGTCGAGAGTTTTCTATTTCTGGTATCATGTGTTTAGTAACTATTAGGGATTAAATGGATGTTTTTAAGTTTAAGAAATCACGTGGTTTGTATTGGATTGCTATTTGAAGTTAATTCTTGAAAAAACTGTTGATATTTTTTTTGGTTTTAGGAGTGTATTGTAGTTGCGTGTTGGTATTTAACATATGTAGATTTTATCTGTGGTTGAAACCACAGAAACAATAAATCCTAGATAAGGGACGGACCATTTAATTTTTTTTTTGTAGGGCGGGGGGGGAGTTTGGGCAATTTCTTCTGAGTATGGATTTTTTTTTCAGTATCACTGTTTGCAAGAATTTTTTTTACCAAAATGCTTGAAATTATTTTCACGTGCTTTCACGTGCGAATTTTTTTCTCTTAAATTTCTTCTGCAAGAATATTACACAGGCTTGTGCATTGCCAGACTGCCCACACAAGATTGTGTTGCTTGTCACTATACTGTCATTGCGTTAACGGACATCTCATAGACACATCCATGAAACAGAAACAACTATATTATAGACAGTTCAGCTGGTCAAAAAAATACAACAGTTCATACAAATAATAAAGATATGGACACTCTGTTCTGTCCCTTTTATGCCCTAATAAAGAGATTTGATTGTACTTGTAGTCTGGTTGAGATGTCTGGGCCCGGTTGGATAAAGCACCTTAAGGGTGATTTACTGCATTCGTTTCCTGCATTCCAAATGATTTTCTCGCTCTCTGTTTGTGTTTCCTTCACACTTTTTTTATATATAAGAATGAATGTTTTTTACGCCCAAGCTGGATATTCTTATGGTTTTGCCGACTTTAGGCTGACAATATTTTTATGTACATTCTTAGATTACAGAGTATAGTATTCCATGAAGCCTCCATGACACCCATGCCTTTATATTTATTTTACATTTTATGAACATACACAACTTCCTATAGAGGGGAGAGTCAGGAACAGGCACCCAAATATCCCACCTCCTATTTTTAGCTCATTTTTCCCCCTCCTCCCTGATTTTTAGGGCCTTTTCTCCTTTCTCCCTAATGTTTACCCTTTCTCCATGTTATTTGTTAAGTGCCTTGAAGCTTTAGTTGTTATGTAACATTACAGAATTTCCTACAATAAGATCAATTGTCAAAATAGGTTATACCTTTCCCAATTCCTGATAAAAAAAATGATAAACTGATAAAATAAACCCACTGTCTGCAACATTTAAAATGTACCTTTATAGACACCTTACCTATAACTGACATTCATCAACTTTAACCTGTGGATCGATGTGGTGTTAGATGGTCTAAGTAATACGTTCTTATCCTCGTCTCAGTCGTTTTGATTGTAGCTTAACATTCATGACAGACCTTATTTCATGTGTTGTTACTTTTCTTGGATGTCCTGTTTCCGAACTTCCCATAGGCCTTTTCGAGAGCTACGACCATGTGCTCTTCTCGTCGGCCATGTTCTTTTTATGGAAAGACTTAGATTTATCCGCTCTTGAATGTTTTTCCTTTTTTACGCCGGATTGAATTATGAGGATCCACAATTGTGTAAGTTTATTATTCTGTACTTTTCAGTTATTCACTTTGAGTGTATTTAGGACGTTTTCTTAGACGGGACGTTGTATTTTGCAGCTAATTGCACCGAACGAACACACCGAACGCAGATGTGAATTATCTACATGTACACTATAACTGAATGTGAATCTGCACGCGAATAATCTGTTGGCGAACTTGTAATCTCGACTGTGTAAACTACGGTGTAATAAAGTCCTTAATCTTTCAACTTGAGTGGAATTGAAATGTCTCGGAGCAATCGGATGGACTGGAACAACACAAGAACTCACTCGCTAGCTTCTTAGGTCGTGTGAGTATAATGTTAAAAGGTGCAAAGGCTTGCCTTGTCGATTCGAAACACAATAAACTTGAGACTGCCTTGAAGAGTCTGAATCAAGCGTGGGAGAAATATAATAACTGTTTTTGCGATGAAAGAGCTACCTGAACAAGAATTTGATCGGGTAAAAAACAAACACTATGAAACTCAAACTGAATACTATGCATGCACAAATGCAATTGATGACTGTCTTAAACTATTGAAGAGCCAAGATAATCCAAAAGCGAAGTTTGAAAGGTCACACGCGAGATAACTTGGTGGGTGGCATCCGACTGATAGCCAGAAACTAGAATTTCTGCCCAAGTATCTGGCGGGTAAAGCCTACGAAGTCGTTGAGAGGGTTTCTGGGTGCTCCTATGAAGCAGTGCTAGACATCCTGCATTCACGGTATGGGCAGCCCGCTACTGTCGCTGCCGACTGCATAGAGAACTTAACAAAGGGACAACAACTATCTAACAATGACTATGTTGGACTACGGAATTTTGCGGAACAACTTGAGTCAGCCTCAAGGAAGCTCTCTGGGGAATATGAACTCAAGGCTAGTACAATGACAACCTTAAAGCAAATTGTCAAGCGATTACCGAATTATCTTGTGAACAAATGGGGAGAAACTTCATTCAAAATCCGGGAGAGCGGCTCCGCCCCACGACTTTCTTACCTGTCCAAACTCGTCAAACGCCAGGCTGCCATCAAGAATGACCCAGGATTTGTCAATGACAAGAGGAACGAGAAACAAAGTGAATCGAACACTAGGCCAAGCAGACACACATCTGCATTCAACACCGATGCAGGGGCTCGTGATGGAAATGCCAATCCCCTGAACACTGAAAGAAATACTGAAAACAGAGCCCCAACCATTGCCCTTGCTACTCGGATGAACATGAGCTTACTGAATGTGAGAAGTTCAAAGCTGAGGATATTCAAGCCCAATGGAAGATCGTTAAGCAACACAAATTGTGCCATGTCTGCTTGAAGTCTTGCCACATGCGTGCTCGGTGCGAGTCCAAACGTTTTTGCAAGTGTGGAGGTGATACACGACACCATATGCTGTTACACCATCCTTATAAGAAGAATAGAAGAGATGCTGAACAAGGTCACCAGCTGAGAAACAACCGCAAAAGCAGCAAACACAAAGCAAGCAGCAAGGAGAAGGGAGAGAAGTACCACAGCCAGATGGCTCCAGGATTGTGGAACAGTATGCTACTGTCACCGAAACTCTCTAAAAAATGGTGTTACTGCACGTCTTACCTATCAAGGTGACAGCTTCAAATGGGTGTGCCTTAACCACCTATGGCCCGCTTGTCAACGCGTCTCGAGGAACTATAATTAGTAGTGATGTTGCAAACACTCTTGGATTAAAAAGGACGACAAAAGCTAGTTTCTGTGAACACTCTAATGGACAAAACAAATGAAGAACTTCAAGTGGTGAATTTTCAGCTACAGTCAGCTAGCGGCGATGGAGAAATTATTGCTGTCCAAGAAGGTCTTGTGTCAGAGAAGTTTAACATCTCAGAGAGGTGGCTTCCCAAGGACATTGATACATCCCTCCACCCTCATCTGAAGGACATAGAGATCCCTGATGTGGAGAATTAAAAGGGTCTCTATCCTGATAGGAAAGGATGTGGATTATGCTCATGAGGTGTTTGAAGTGCAAAAACCTGGCACACCGCACAGTCAACTGAAAGCGCTGAGAGGCCCACTAGGCCGGGTTATTACCGGAACTCTCCAGGGCGTTCCCACCCTCAAGGAGCTCAACATCAACTTTACAAGCTGTGATATGAAACTGCATGATCAGATTGGGAAATTTCTGGAACTTAGATGACTTTGGCACACTGAATGACTCTGTTTATAGGAACGGAACTGATGCCAGTGAGTATACGATTCTAGCATCCCGTTATTTGTCCAGACAAGATATGCATGCGTTTGACATATTACGAAGGACAACTAAGATGTTCAATGGACATTATGAGACCGGATTGCTATGGCGCAACGAGGAGGTTGAATTGCCTAACAATTGCTGCGAAGCTGAAAAGAGGATGCACAGCCTAAAGAGGAAATTCTCTCGTCGGCTATACCTCGAAGACAAATATCGTGCAGTTATGGAAGATTACATTGCCAAGGGACATGCTCGTAAATTGTCGCCAAAAGAGGCCTGCGAACAGAGGTCCTAGAACTTGGTACTTACCACATTTTGCTGTCATGAATGCTAACAAGCCTGGGAAGGTACGCATTGTATTTGATGCCGCCGCAGAATATGAAGGGACCTCCCTCAAACAAAAAATCTACAAGGACCTGACTGCACCAACAGTCTTGTTGGAGTGCTCCTGTGATTTCGAGAATAGAACACTGCTCTAGTAGCTGATATCGATAGCGTGTTTTACTAAGTTAAAGTCCGCGAGGAGGACCAAGGCACGCTAAGATTTTTGTGGTGGACTGAGAGTACGACCGATTCTCCAGAGGAGTATGTGATGACTGTGCATATCTTTGGTGCGACCGACTCACAATGTGCAGCGAATTCCACACTGAAGAGAACTGCAGACGACAATGCAAAGGATTTTGGCCCTGCCACTATAGAGGCTGTGAAGCGTAACTTCTACGTCGATGTTCTGTTAAAGTCGGTGCCCACATCAAGTGCAGCAATATCACTGGCTAACCAACTGGCGAAACTGTGCGCGAAAGGAGGTTTCAACTTGACTAAATTCGAAAGCAATGATCGCCAAGTCCTGGCTGAGATACCTGTGAAGAAGAGAGCTTCAGCATCCCTCGACCTCGACCTGGATGAGTTACCAATTAATCGGGACTTGAGCTACAACGGGCACTTCTTGCCGCACGGATGGACTCGGCAGTCAGAAGTGAACTTAACTTCCAGTTTGATAAAGTCGCGTTCTGGTCTGATTCAATGATTACACTGAATAACATCAAAAATGAGAACTGACGTTTTCAGGGAACTGACCCACAAAGACCAATGGAGACACTGTCCGGGGAAGATTAATCCTGCGGATGATGTAAGTCGTGGCCAAGTGATGGATGACTTTATGAAGAACAACCGCTGGCTGAAGGGACCTTACTTCTTAAGAGAACCTGAAGGAAAGTGGCCGGAGAACAAGTAC
Organism: Cladopsammia gracilis; assembly: GCA_022457155.1. Taxonomy (NCBI): domain Eukaryota; kingdom Metazoa; phylum Cnidaria; class Anthozoa; order Scleractinia; family Dendrophylliidae; genus Cladopsammia; species Cladopsammia gracilis. The sequence goes on from JAJGOT010000691.1 coordinate 207,045, forward strand.
GATGTCCTTCCCACTGAAATTCTTGAGGTGAAGAAGGAGATATTCGCTACCACACTAGAGCCTGCTACAACAGTTGAAGTCCTCATCACTGAGTCCTCCAACTGGGTGCGTACCTTGCGAAAGGTGGCCTGCTTACTCAAGTTTCTAGATTGGATAAAGTGGCGTGTCGCAATGAAACAAGATCCAGAGGTGATCGCTCTGAATAGGGATATTAACTGTGAAGATCTAGAGAGAGCTAAAGATCAATTTCCCCGACGGTGACAAACCTGAATGAAGGAAAGCATGTCAAAGTTTCCAGTAAAATAATCAAGCTCAAGCCAATCATGAAGGGAGATGAAATCATTCGTTTAGGTGGAAGGATATCGAAGGCTCCGATATCCGCTGATGCTATCAATCCGATGATATTGCCGAAAAACCACCATACCAGCACTATCTTGATCCGAAACCTCCACGAAAGGATGGACATTGCGGCGTAGAGCAGGTGCTTTTGCTTCTAAGGGAACAGTTTTGGATAGTGAAAGCAAGAGCAGCAATCAAATAAGTCCTGAGAACATGTGTGCATTGTAGGAAGCAGATGGGACCAAAGATGAACCACCAGAAGGTACGAATAACTCCATACGAGCCTCCGTTCACTTAAAGCGGGGTGGACTATTTCAGACCATTCCATGTCAAGCGTGGACGAGGAAGAGTGCTGGAAAAGCGTTGGGGAGTTATCTTCGTGTGCATGAATTTCCGAGCTGTGCATCGTGAATTGGCCAAGTCTCTGGAAACGGACGACTTCATGCTGGTGCTTGTGAGATTTTTGAACCGAAGAGGACATGTGAAAGAGATCCGTTCGGACAATGGAACTAACTTTGACGGAGCCAATAACGAGATCAAAGAGGCCTTGGGGGGCATGGAGAATAGCAGAGTGGAACGAGACCTCATGCAGAGAGGGTATAATTGGGTTTTTTCATCCCCTGGAGCATCTCATATGTCAGGAGTTTGGGAGAGATTGGTGATGACCGTCAAGAGAAGCCTGAAGGCTATCCTCGGCAACGACTCAACGAACGAGGAGATCCTGACCACAGTGTTTACTGAAGCTGAACGCATCGAAAATTCGAGGCCACCGACACCTAACTCCTCAAGTCCAGATGATGCTGAACCGTTTACTCCGAACCATTTCCTGAATGTGCGGCCCTTGATGAACATTTCCCTCGACGTGGTAGATGAGAATGATAAGTTCAGCCGAAAACGGTGGCGACAGGCCCAGCTTTTTGCCAGCCACTTCTGGAAACGCTGGATGAAGGAGTACATACCGTCCTTGCAGCAAAGGCACAAGTAGCAGCAAGAACAAAAAAATGTTGCAGTACGATTGGGCTGATCGCAGACGACAATGTGAAGAGGAGCTAGTGGAAGCTCGGTCGAGTGCTAAACGCCTTTTTCCTTGCATCAGTAGCCCGGCCAGACCGCTGTTAACGTCACGAAACATGTTTTTTTTGAAATAGGGAACGTTTGCAATCGGAAGTTTGAAAACTTTCGCCATCAAAATGTCCAAAAGGTCCTTTATAATGTAACTCCGCCTTTTAAGGCGGTATCCGTCATATGTCTTGTCAGATATTTTGACATTTTTATGTCACGTGACCTGTTTTCCTTAATTGTCGGTTTCCGTTGATACATGGACACGATTAAAAGGCGGCTTTATTAAGCCATTACTATGAGTCATAGAAAAAGGAATAAACAAGATGAATATAATGTGACTATCTATTCCCCCATTTGCGAGTCACGTGACCTAAACTTGACAAGAAAACGTTGATCAAATGGATTCAAACACGAATAATAAAATGGTTGCCAAGTTTCATAAAGATTGAATAAATGCTTTTACTTGCAATAAAAATCCACCAAATTATTGGTGGATTTAATAGCCGTTAATTCGAAAGAAAGGATTTCAAGTTCAGAAAGAGAAAGGAAACCTCAAATGTAATCATTTGACGTTGTTGTTTTGCAGAGAACGGCAAAGAAACGTACCAAACTGTGTAACGCACGTGCATAGTCGTTGTTCTGCTAATTAAACCTATTGTTTTTTTTTTTTCACGTATATGTCTCGTTACCGCCGTAAAGCCTAGGTAAATAAATTTACCTGGGTGGAAGTGCTTCGTGTAACCGCGGATATTCTCAGCTTTATAGAAAAACAAGAAAAAAGTAGTCCCGCCAATTTTTCGAACAACCGGGCGGGCGGCTCTTAATGTTGACAAGGCGTCCCCCTGGGTGCTCGTGCGAATCCAGTTTTGCAACTGTTGTTTTGCTCGTGTCCCTCCCCGACGAGAGAGTTTTGAACCTAACGGCCTGGCTGCTAAGCCAAGCCAACGGCGCCCGTAACCCACCCGTAACACGCTTTTATGTCCGACCATCCAAGGACCAGAGAGCGTTGAATTATCTGGTTGTCTTCATCGTCTTTATGAGGTGATGACTGCGATTTTGGAGCTAAATGTGAGATGCATAGAAAGGAACGGGCTCGCTCTTTACTTCAACGAAGTTTTGGAGCGATTGGAATCGATTGAAGGTACTTTTTTGTCGCTTTTAGTTGGAGTGACTTGGAATAGAGAGTTCTTCCTCCACTTCTTTTAGGTGAAGTCAAACAAGATAATAAAAATATACCAAAACTCGCTAAAATGAAGCCATAAAGCCGCCAAGAAACAATAGATTAGACATTATTTAATGAGGTATAAACACTTTAATGGCTGTTTATTTGTAATTTAAAAATTTTATCAAACTCACGATAAAATCCCATACAATAATATAATAATTTAAGGCAGGTTGCTGAATTTAAATATTATTTTGTGATGTTTATAATACAATTCGCAGACGCTAGCGCTCCCCGCTGCACATGTGATGTCTTTGAAATGGCTAGCATATCTCCGAACCTATTAAATTCTTGAGGAATTTCATAGTACGACATGGGGTGCGTGTAGAAGATGAAAGGAAGCTTGGTAATTCACGTCATAACTTATTCAACAATACTTGGAAAGTTGATAGTAAATTCCAAGTAGCCAACCGCTTCATTGAGCCCAAGCTCACGTGCTTTTGCAAATACATGTTCATTAATCTGTGTTGATAGTGTTTTTGTTGTAATGTCGAGGTCTTCATTACCAGATAGCTCTTTAAGGTCACTGTTTGCTTCTTTGAGACTTTGGTGAATTATTGCTAGTGAATTGAGCGTTTCACGGGTGGGTGAGCCCAGTGATCCGTCTATGTAAGCTATTCTTTGGCGGTAGATCAAACATTAACCAAATGTCAGACTGACCATTTCTGTAAAACTGGAAGGAATTTCTACTGCTTGAAGCGCATCACTTGCCACAACATCATGTTGCTGTGGACTCCCAACATGTTATGGCCGACTGGGAAAATTCCATACCAAACTGCAAAAATAAAAAATATAGACCGTGATTAGTAAAACAGCAACTTCATTTGATAATTGATAATACCTCAATCGATTTGTTTGTCGTATTATCAACTTACCATCATCAGAAGGCTTGCATGCACGTCTTGGAGTCAAGCAGAAGGCTCTTTTCGCGATTCCAGACTCTGGGCACTAAGTATTTCTTGTACAACTTAATCAAGCAGCGTTGAGGTGTGCTGCCGTTTTCATAGTGCTCAGTTCGAAACCTGTGACACAAATCTGATTTGATACGACTACGTGAATGTACATTTGTTCGTACCGTCTACTTGCTAAGAAACATCTTTCCTTAGCTAAATCATTGGCATTGAAACCACTCACATGTAAATTAAAACTTGAATCAACAATAACCTTCTTACTGCAAAGTTGATGACAAAAATACTGTTTGTATGTGCTAAATGAAACTTGCCCGAATAACTTCCACCCAGACCTGATGTATGTCTATCAAGTAATTCTTAGTTATCCTAACCACATAAATATCTATATGCGGTTTCCTAATCACGAAAAAGTAGTACTAACACTTGTCTTTATCGAAAACGTATCCAGAGGAGATGTAAAATACACATTTATCGCGATTCGGTGACTAGCTGCATTAAGAAAACATCGATTAGTGGAGCTGATGTTTCAACAAATTAGATATGCTGGTGTACTTATAATGATAATGTTATAAACAAGTAAACAGATTGGGAATTTAAAGTTTTTCTACAGTGATGTAACGTTATTTGCAGGTGAAGCTCAAAGACCTGTTCATGGCTTATAGAATGGTCTTCGAGGTTTTTTTGACCGGAGAAACCATGCAGCAACAGTTGAATCTGGTTCGAAGTCAATGACAGGAGGACCCTCAGCTGAAATCCTCATCAAATCTTCTGTTGTCTTGGAAGCGGGGGAGGCTCGACTGCAATTCTTGATTCGGTTCTGTGTTAAGATTGCTTTCTCAGGCACGTACTTGGGGTAGACTTATTCTAAAGCTGGGCGAAAATGCTTTTAGCGACGAGCAGGATTTGCGTTAGGCCTATCACTTTTTATAACAATTTAATTTATGGAATCAACAGGAGATAGAGCTCTGAAAGTTGAGATGTCGGTACAAACGTGAGCAAGAAATAAAGACTTAAAACTGCCTATGATTTTTTCACGGTCTGTTTGGTCCGCCGAATGGTGCGTAAAATTCATACCTAATTTTCCTTATATTTTCCGATCTTTGGATAAAGTGAATGTGAATGATCAAATGGAGTTATTCTCAATATCATTTGAAAGATCAGATAAAGTTAATAGGTTTCACGGCCGGGACCGCCATTTTGAAAGTAGGGCAAACGGGGTGCAAAATACAGTGTTTGTATAAGAATTCAATGTTGAATATTCACGGCAAAATTTAATTTCTGGACTACCTATGGTCTGTTATTTTAAGATATCCTGCAAAAGTTTTTAGAGCGATTAAATTTGGGGGTTCTGATTGTGCTGGGAAGCACATGTTTGCTTTTGAGTTTTCCATGCATTTCCCTGTAAAACATTTCCAACAGTTTTACAGAAAAATGTATGGAAAACTCAAAAGCAAGCATGCGCTTCCCAGCACAATCACAACCCTGAAATTTAATCGCTCTAAAAACTTAACTTTTGCAGGATATCTTAAGATAACAGACCATAGGTAGTCTAGAAATAAAATTTTACCGTGAATATTTAACATTGAATTCTCATACAAACACTGTATTTTGCACCACGTTTGCCCTACTTTCAAAATGGCGGTCCCGACCGTGAAACCTTCTAGTCGCTATTGCCGCCGCAGCATGAAAATATACTAAACATAAAAACTAATAAACATGACCATATTCGAAAAAAACGTTACAAATTTGCATGATTGCATGTTTCACGCTTGCTGATGTTATTGCTCTCTCTTGCTCTCTGATGAATGAAGCACGTGAAGTCTTTTTTTCAATGATTTTGTTGAAGAAAACAGCACTGATCAAAGGAAACTGTTTTCGGCCACTAAGAGACTGCTTGGGAGAGAGAACGTCGTAGAGCATCCTCAATGTGATGACAAGATTGCTCTTGCTAACAAATTTGGCGACTTCTTTGTTCAAAAGATTGACACCATACAGACTAAACTTGATGATTTAGTTTTGACCTCTCTTCTCTGCACTGACAACGAGCGTGTTTGTGATGTACCGTTTATTGAGAAGTTTGATATACTCAGCCAATCTGATGTCCGGAAACTCATTGAGACCACACCCAAGAAATCATGTTTACTAGACCCTATACCAACAACACTTGTTATCGGCTGTATTGATGTTTTGTTACCAGTGATAACTAAGATCATAAACCTATCGCTACAGATAGGTGAATAAGCTGCTCAATGGAAATGTGCGCTTGTCCTTCCGTTACTTAAGAAACCTGGACTTGAATTATTGCTGAAGAACTACAGCCCTATAAGCAATTTGCAGTATATTTCTAAACTTAAAGAGAAGGCCGTTTTCCAACAAACGCATAGTCATATGGCTAATAACTCATTATATCCCACGCTCCAGTCATTGTACCGCCAACACCACAGTACGGAAACAGCCCTGCTGAAAGTGATGAACGATGTCCTGTTGAACATGAACTCTCAGCAAGTTACACTTATGGTGTTGCTTGATCTCAGCGCGGTGTTCGACACTGTCAACCATGATATTTTGTTGGGGAGACTCGACAAACACATTGGAATGCGTGGTGTTACGCTTGATTGGTTTCGTTCATATCTCTCTAATCGATGCCAACAAGTTTGTATTGATGGATCTCTGTCTAACCAACGCCATCTTAACTGTGGCGTACCTCAAGGGTCCTGTTTAGGTCCTTTACTATTTGTTATGTACACTTCTACGCTGTTTAAGGTTATTGAACGTCATCTCCCCAAGGCCCATTGTTTCGCGGATGATACTCAGCTGTATATGAGTTTCAGGCCCGACGATGCTAATTCCCAGGATGATGCCATTTGCGCAATGGAGGATTGCATTAAAGATATGAGGAGCTGGCTTATTAAGGGACGGCTATTACTCAATGACGATAAAACTGAATTTCTGGTTATTGCAACTCGTCAGCAGTTAAATAAATTAAATCCATTAGTACTTCATGTAGGTGATCATACGATTGATCCTTCGGTTAACGTAAGGAATTTGGGAACTATATTTGATAATTCACTTAGTATGGATACTTATATAAATCAAGTTTGTAAGATCGCTTTTTATCATATTCATAATATTCGTAGAATTTCTAAATACCTTTCGCAGGAATCCCTTAAAACTTTAGTTCATGCTTTTGTTACGTCCAGACTCGATTATTGTAATAGCCTACTTTATGGCCTTCTCAAATATAAGATAAGTAAACCACATTGTGTACAGAATGCTGCAGCCAGATTAATAACGAATACTAAAAAGTATGATCATATCACACCAGCTTTATATAACCTCCACTGGCTGCCTGTCTTTTATCGTATTTATTTTAAAATCTTAATTATTACATTTAAGGCTATATACAATATGTCACCTAGCTATATTAGTAACTTAGTGTCTATTAAGTCGTGTTTTGTTTATTCCCTTAGATCGAACTCTTCATTATTTTTGGACCGTCCCAAGGGGCGTATTTTATCTACATTAGGAGCTCGTGCATTTTATGCTGCTGCCCCCACACTGTGGAACAGCCTTCCAGCAGATATTCGAACAACGACATCACTTAGCATTTTTAAGAAAAAACTTAAGACATATATATTTTTTTAATTTAGCCTACAACGAGTAATTTTTTGGGGGTGGTCAATTGTGCATTTTTAGTATTAAATTAATATTAATCAGGATTAAATTATTGTTAGTATAAAACTTGTGTAAAATTAGTATTAAATTAGTATTAATTAGGATTAAATTATAATTAGTATAAAATCTGTGTAAAGCGCTTTTGATCATTTTAATGTTAAAAGGCGCTATATTAAGTGAATAAATTATTATTATTATTATTATTATTATTATTATTATTATTATTATTTTAACATTGTCTAAAGTCTTTCTTCACTAAATGAAGATATGAATATATGACTTTGTCAGGCCACAAACGTGCGCTAGGTTAAGGGTATTGGCAACCTTCATTGGTCCCTTGTCCATAATTTTAGATTTTTTTTTATTTCTGTAAAGATATAACATCAATCCAAAAATTATTGAAAGAATATTTGCAAAATCATTAAACGAACGCGAGATATTCTTAAAAAAAGTTTTAAAGGAATAGTAATAGGTAGCTACGGGTGTTATAATCCGATAATCCTATTTAGGAGTCCAGCGGCCCAATTATGAAAAATAGCTTACCCGCAAGAATTCATTGCTGATACAAGCGCGTGTTTCGGATCAATCTGATCAACCGGGTTTTCACTTGTGTGGTTTTCCTCACTGGTCTTCTTTTCCTTGAAATTTCGTTTGGTTGTTTTCGGTATCCGCCTATTGTTTTATTGCCGCGGCGCGAGTCTTCGTCTTTCCCATGATTTTTCACCTTTGAATCGAATGACTGCACTAATGCTTTTCCCGTAAATTTACGAAATTCCAAATACTTTTCTCGTGGCGCCCCAGAGTGTGACGCGCATAGAACAATTTTCTATTGTCCGACTTCAAAGTGGCCTTACTCTGGAACCAATGTAAATATCAAAAAAGCCCCACACACTTTGTTTGTTTTTGCGTTTGAAGGCTCGCGCATGCTTACCAAAAGATTAAAAGGAAAACAATGGTTATTTTCGGAATCTACATTTTATTGCCTTTACAGTGATATCTAGTTTTCTGGGATTTCACTAAAAAAAACGCGCGTACAGACGATTTTCTGGAAGGCACCCTCGAAGGTTAACGGTAACCTTAAGCGCTTTCAAAAAATATGCTACTCATGTCAAATAAAATCTACTAATAGTATCAAACAAAAATGCAAAAAAATGTGAACAAAAATGCAGCAAAAATGCGGGTATGGATTGACAAAGAATGCAGGTTAAACCCCAATATTTTCCAGGAGATAAAAATGTATGTGGACCAATCGATTTCGGTATCCATGACAAGGCTCGAAAATAATGAAATTTAAACTTGCCCTTTGGGCAAGCAAGTGTTAATTTTTATTTGCCCGGACAAGATTTTATAAATTGTTACTTTAGCTTAATTCAATTGTCCATGCCCACCGGGCAAGTGAGTGGGAAAGTTAATTGCCCAACACAAAAATCTACTTGCCCCGAACGACCGGACGGGACTTTTTGCGAGCCCTGTGATGAAAATAGTAGAATAATTTTCATTGTCATGCTGCACCTCTATGGCACACGCGAGGGTACTAAGACATGGGGCGAAAATAATTTCATACCCAAGCACAAATTGCCGCTGATAGGCGAACATACCCCGAAAACAAACCCATATTCCTCCCAATCTCAGACGCTCAACTCTGAAAAGGTGAGGTTTTATTGTCAGAACATCAAGGAAGCGCGAGGGTTAATCCCTTGAGATTATTACGGGCACGGAACTCAGCCCCCAGCGATTCTGCATGACAAACGTTATTCTTCCCTTTGACTGATCCTTGAGCGAGAAGAGAAGCCGGAAGAGACAGATCCATGACTTTCGGAAACTGAGAGTAATATTGTGCGGTTTGAATGCTTTTCCAACCAACACGTCTAGCTACCTGGTCGTCTGACGCACCAAGAAGGGACAGGGTTATAGAGCAGCCACTCCTAGAGCTGTACATAGTCTCGCCCTCTGCAACATTAAGAGCCGACAGATAGAGTCGCAGACGGTTAGGCACAGTTGAGCCGACGAAAGGTTTGGAGGATACGTCGCCCTTCGGTGCGATAGCGCGGAACAGAAAGCTTTCTCGAAGATTGACGTTCATAAGGTCAGCCAACTTGACGTACGTGGTGAGATTTACGACGGGGGAGACGATACTGTCAAGGGGACACGGTTAAATGGCGAAAACACTAGAGTCTTTTCCGCGAAGTGTTTTACCACACTTGTGGTGAAACAACAAACCTTGCTTATCAGGGAGTAGCAGAACCTCCTTAATATAAATCCGACCAAGATCAGAAGCTCTGTCACCGGAGTAGAAATCTAGACAGAAGAAAGCTATATCACGACTGACGACTGACGATAGATGGTAAAAATGCTCGGTTACGAAGATAAGAACACATTCTAATAAATTTGTCGAAGAAAAGTGGCACGGCCTGACGAGTAGAGACCCTTGCCTTTGCCTGTTCCTCGGAAATTGAGGTCAGGTATTCTTTTCGCACGGATGAGCTGCAGGGTTACCGGGGGATAGTCCCGACTAATCGCCTGATCGTCCAATGGAATTGAAGATAGAGCGCAACTTTCCAATCGTGCTATCAACCGTACCTGCGGCCAGCTATAAACTTGACCTTGGAAAGAACCCTTAAATGCGTACATCCACGCCAACCTCCGAGTACCGAAGAAATGCTGAACGGTTGGGGGAATCATGAAGAAGCGTAGACCACATTGGAATGTTACGATGGATATAACCCGGAATGAAAAACAAGGGGTCACGAAACCGCAGAATGTCTGGTGAAGCGTGAACCTTCCCGGAAGCCACCATCGGGATGGACGGGAGTGGACCGGCCCAGTCGGAGGGCTCCTCTTTCCAATTACACCAAATGAGAGTAGACATAACAGATTCTTGAGCATTTCTCAACACGAGATCGAACGGCTGTGGGCACGCCTAGAGCGAGCAAGGTGAAACGAAAACAAATAAGTGTAAAAAGGGGAGCCACCAACCAGGCCGATCCAAGGACGCCGTCGTAGACAGAGTATCAGGTATTGTTAAGAAGACCCGTCCCAGATCGACCAAATTGATGGCAGAAGTATCCTAATAGCGAAAAACCCAAAACAAAAGGGACGATGGATTGCAGCCGAGAACATGAATATTTATTGCAAAAAATAGAAACACTACAAGAGTATAATATTTCGGACAAAATCGAGCAATTTGGCCCCTCGGGCGACAATTAAAGCAGGTTGGCTGCGGCGGACGTAAATAATAACAGTCAAGGCAGTTAAGAAGACCTAAGAAATCAGCGACTATTGTAGAAAAAATAGACTCTTTTACTTGCACAGAGATTTACTCGACAACGAACAGCGCGAAGAAACGCACGAAAATTAAAAAAATATATCAACTAAGAGAATTACGTGCTAGCCACGATGATATGTGACAAGGCCCAACAGCGTGTAACGTGCGAGAAAAATATAACAGAAAAAATGTAAACGAGTGTTCTAGACAACAAACAACAGGTCGTGAAACCGAACAAAATTTCCTAAAAGTTTTAAAACATTGCGAGAAATCTACTACAAACAATAACAAACGGCCGAAAGTTAAACGTACAGCGAAAGGAAAATCTTGTGCCATGAAGATAACCGCAAAATGAGACATACGAAGACTAATGGCTAAGTCGGCTAAAGGCGGCGCGACCCGAAAATTGCCAAACGTAGGTGAGATGCAAAATAAGTCTGATTTGCAACAAACAGTGACGCCGAAACACCTAGCTTGACAAGCGATGCGTCCTTGGGGACGCGGCAAGAAATCACACAAACAATCACAAAAGGCGGCACATTACGAAAACTGAGTTGAAGGTAGACGCACGACATCAAAAGGCAACCGAAAGCAAGACACACAGAATAGACATTCGCTATGAAAACAAATTGGGGAGGCAACACACGCCACAGGCTTACTTGAAAGCTGACATACGCTTGAAAATTTACTTGAAAGACAACACAAGCGAAAAGCTTGAAGGCGACACACGCCGTGAAAACAAACTAAAAGGCGATACCATGCCACAAAAACTAGCTTGAAGGCGACAAACGCCATGAGAACAAATTTGTAGGTGACATACGCCAAGAGAACTATCTTTAGGCGACACACGCCATTAAACAGACTTGAAGACGCAACACGCCATAAAAACACTGAACTGACTTGTAGGCGACACACGCCATTAAACAAACTTGAAGGTGACACACGCCATAAAAAAAACACTGAACTTGTAGGCGACACGCGCCGTGAAAGCTAACTTGAAGGCGACACACGCCAATAAACAAACTTGAAGGCGACACACGCCATAAAAACACTGAATTTGAAGGCGACACACGCCGTGAAAGCTAAGTTGAAGGCGACACACGCCAGTAAACAAATTTGAAGGCGATACACGCCATAAAAACACTGAACTTGAAGGCGACACACGCCATGAAAACTAACTTGAAGACGACACACGCCTAGAAACAAACTTAAAGACGACACTCGTCGTAAAAAACTAACTTAAGGCGACACACGCCATGAAAGCTAACCAGGAGGCGACACACGCCTAGAAAACAGACTAAAAGACGATTAACGTCCAGGAAAATTCTTCGGCGGGTGGAGCGGGGTTTTCGCCAGCGGCACCAGCAGCGGGAGCTTAAGCAACACCAGCAGCAGGAGCTTCGGCTGCGACGCGAACAACAGGGCGAGCGGCTTCTAAAACCTCCGTAGGAAAAGCTGCAGGATCTTCGGCCATGAAGGTGAAGTGCTCAGCGACGGAAACGTTCGGGTGAGAGGAGCAAAAACGGACACCTCTGAAGAGACCTCTCGGGGCATGAACGCAAAATGAGAACGATCTCAAGTCGGGAGGGCGTATAAATACTAAGCGAAATAACCAAAGGCATTACAACGGTCTCAGGAGGGGTAATGTGCTAATTTATGTAGCGCGTGAGGCCATTACGGCGCAAACGTAGCAATGAAAATGGTAGAAAGTGTATTGTACAAGAAGTAGTGTATAACTTAAGCTATCATATTTAAAACTTTTCTCGATGAAAATGTAAACAAAACTTCCTAGAAAAGTGATGTCTTAGGCTAAACTACAGAATACAGAATATCGTGATGCAAAGGAAAACAAAACCAAATAAGGAAAAACATTTCCCCTAAATACAAGATTGACTGGAATAACCGTGACCCATTGATCAAAACAAGTCTTTGAATCCAGAAATTTCTGTGGATCGACGGACGACCAATCGAATCAATAGACCTCTTTAACTTGTAGGTTTGTTTTCCCAATGGAGGTCAAGGGAATTTGTCTTTTGTCTTTTCATAAATTATGCATGCATATGCACGTGAAGAAAACAAAATTTAAAATAAACAGTTCTCTAGGATAACATCACATGATCTACATTGGGAAAACAAAACATACAATCTAAAGAGGTCTATTCGGTATCAAAGAAGATAGTTTGGGGTATTTTAAAATTAAAAAAAAAAACATTGACGAATGTTACTTTGCAATAGATTACGATTGCATCATAGTTTTAATTCACACTCCACTCGGAAAACAAACGATATTTTAGTGTTGAGAACGAAAACAAACGAAACATGTTTAACATAACGTAGTTGATGTTCACTGCGGCAGGTGTGACCGGTTCGGCGAGATTGTAAATGCAGGAAGTGCGCCGTCTGATAGCATGGAAAGTTTGATTTAAGGACAAAACACTTTCTCGCTTGACTTGAGGAACCCTCCTCCCCAAAAGAAAAAAAAATAAAGAGAACATCGAACGCTCATGTTTGTCAAAGGATTTGTCACATGAGAAATTCCTTACGGGGGTATCAAGTTGGTTACGCGGTGATAAACTGTTCAGAACCGCTTGAACGATTAACTGAAATATGAATTTGCCCCGATAATTGGTAACTCTGACGACAAAAAAAGGAAAACGGAAATGATTACGTCCGCATTCTGCCCACAATAAAAGCGACATTTTTTTAGTAAGTCTTACTTCCTAGGCGTGTTGGGACACAGTACACTTGTAAGCTTAGTAAAATTGTTCGCACTTAAAATCGGAAACAGACATCTGGATACTAGCTTTTTATTTTAAACTCACTTCAGCGTAAACCAACTAATTTTTTTCAATTACGTTTAAAACGCAGTGACGAAACCCAAATTTAAAGCTCAAGTTATTTTAAATTATTTAATCACAACAACGCCTTTCGAGCAAAGTGCCTGAGCGCAGATTTTTATTACTTGGACTTACCGCACGCAACTTTAGCATTGGGATCCTGTTCAAGATGGGCGTCCAGAATAGCGTCAGAGACCTGATCGCAAATTTTATCTATAAAAAATACAGGACACCTCTTAGCAAGTGATACAATTTCAAAACAACGCGATAAAGCAATAAAGCATTCTAGCAGATTAATACAGTTTACCTGGATGTCCCTCACCAACAGACTCAGAAGTGAAAAGGAAGGTATTATTTTGTGTATCTGGGTTGTTCATCTTGAATCTTGTGCCTGAAGGACCGTTCAATTCCTCGCTTAAGTTTGCGTCGTAGAAAGTGTGACTCGTGTCAGCCCGTGCAACCTTTCTTGTACCTATGTGCTGAGTGACCACTCAGCTCGGACAACACTGGAACTAGCTGTTTCATTGGTCGAATGCACACTCAGTCAAGCGTAACGACGAGAAGAATACCGTCAACTCGTCAGCTGCCGTCTCGTAGCTATGGTATCGGTGCGTTCTGCGCAGGGCGCTTCAACGCTTTCTTGATAGGCTCGCCGACGAAAATTAAATTTCAGTGGCTGATAAGTTCTAAAATCTTGATCTCTTTCTCTTCAGCCGTAATTCAGTCTTTAATTCAATTGAATCACCAAATTACAATTAGCTTTTCCAAACACTACTGGCGTTCAATTAGACTTTTTCAAAGTCCGTTTTTGCTTTTTTCGTTTTTGGTACTTCGTCGCTCGTTTCTCGCGACTTCCTCGCGCTCTCGGGGGCTTCGACATACATACAAGCCTATCCCAATAATCAGTACACTCCCTATCATCAAACCCTGAACTGACGTACATGCAGCTTTTCAAGATAATATACATTCCAATACAACTAATCCAACGACGCCCAAGTATACGCTCCCACAGCGTCTTTAATTTTTAATCGGGCGATTCATAAAATGGGCTGTGTTTCTTTGTCACTTTTTGACACCCCGGGGGAGGGGGACTCACTTATAAAAATGTTTGGGATGCTCGTCGAAAATTTTCAAGAAAAAGCACCCTGAAAGGTACGTGAATCTCGACGCGCATTGCCGTCATTTTTATACAGGAGTCCTCCTTCGGGATTTTCAAGTGATTTGGATATTTGAGAGTAGATAATGAAATTAATAAGTGGCGTAGCCGTCGTTGATTCTTGCTGCGTAGGCTAATAAATTGGTTGAAAGGTTGTTTATGTAACATGTATTTGCTGTTTATAGTAATTTAATGGAATCATGAAATAATTTTTGAATTGATTAAGGGTTCTTGGCTTGTTTTTATTTTTCTCATATGTTGCAGACGTGAGCAGATCGGTTTGCATTCACAGTCTAGAAAGTTCTTAATTCTATTTTGGTTTAGACATATCTCGCGTTTTACCGGGTTCTGTTACGGTGATGCTTCATATCTGTCATCGGCGACCCACGTGATCGAGAGTTTTGAATAAATGATTCTCGCCTTCTTCGGGTCGCAGTTCGCCCAGAGAACATGCATAAATCTGCTTTTTCGGCCGATGGAAAGAAGTGAGAAGTAAATGTTGTAAATTTAATAGGGCTCGAGACTAAAACGGTAGCCAACTAGATATACAGTCAACATTCTTGCAAGCAACCACCCTTAGTAGTAATGTACTATCTCTAAGGCAATCTGTTGGATTCAAAATATGAAAAAATTATATGGAAATATTAAATAGAAAATCAAATGAAACTATATGTTTTTCAAAATTGAAGAGCGTTTAAATATTCGCATAATCTAAACATGAAAATGGCCCTAGCTTGACATTCTCGGAAAAACAGGAAGTCTGAGATTCTCAGAAAAAACAGGAGTTCTTTTTCAACCAATAAGATTAAAGTAAAGTTTTTCTATCAATAATATGTGCTCGAGTAAACATTTTCATAACCTTTACGCTAAACTTTATAGCAAAGTTTACTTCAAGATTGTAACGTTTATAATGCGTAAGTCCGTATCTACGAATCAGAACCAGATGTCCACATGTGAAAGGAACATCACTGCGCTTTGGATTTTGGTTTGTTAATAACCGTACGGAACTGTGTCGATACAATCTCTGTTGGTTGATTTGATGACTATTTTGTCGTAGCCGAATTTGAATACTTTTTCACAATATTCGTTAGTTATTTCTTTGTTCTTTCGTGTGATTTTGTTTTCATTTACGATTGTTATATCTCTTAATTGTTTGTTTACGAGTTTACTCAAACTATCGTGTTTTAAAAGATTATTATTTTCATTGTTTAATGTAAATCATTTAATAGCTGATTGTTGTTCATTATCACCATATTTAAAACTATAAGATTCCGGTCCTGTTAAAACGAACCGAGTGATTGCTTCACCTAACAATTCGTCAGTTATTCACCTAACATATCATCTGTTTTGATATTATACGTTCCATCATCGATGAATATGGTTGAATCAGTATCGAAGTATAATACTATCTCTTGAAGTAGTCAAGTTTATCGTATAGCACTAATCTAGCGTGACTTGTTGTAAAGCACGCTATGTAAATGTTATAGTGTTATTTGAATTGTCAATAAAATGATCTTGGAAATTGTATGTCATTTGAACCATGTCGTTATTGAATTGAATATTCAAATTCGAAATACTGTCATCCAACAATATTTTGTAAAATTCCGTGGATTCAGTTACATACCCTTACCAAACCAAACATTATTTTAAAACTGTTTTTTATGCATTTTGAAAAGTCATTTTTAATCTATGTTTGAAAAATATATGAAAAATATGTATTTGAATCGTGTTTTTAAAGTATTTTTTGGCACTTTTTTCCATGCTTAAAACCTGTTTCAAACGATATTGAAATATATTTTTAAAACCTTTTTATAGTGTAGTTTTGATGAATTCAGATCCACATAAAAGTTTTAAAATATATTTCAAATAGGTTATAACACCTTCAAAAACAGTGGAAAATTAGCATCAAAACAGTTTAAAACGCCTTTTTTTAGTTATAAATTCTCAAACTATTTGCAAACTGTTTGGAAAACTATTTTGAATGTATTTGTATTCAAAATAAGTTTCAAATGTTTGCTAAAAATATAGTTTTTGAGTAGTTTTTGACTTATTTTAGCGACGTTTAAACCTATTTTAAACAATATTGTAATATATTTTCAAACGCCTCTATATTTCGAGAATAGAGAAAATGAGTGATGTTTCAAAGTAAATTATAAATAGTATTTTAATCGGGTTTAAGAGCCTTTCAAACTGCCTGAAAATACACCGAAAATATATTTTAAAAGATTTTAAAAACAACATGGAGTCGCATTTGTATTAAACGGTTTATTGATAATTATGTCTGTCAAAATACAATACAAATACATTTGAAATAATTTGTAAATTCCTTACAAATAATTTGAAAACATGGTTCAAACCCTAAAATAATATAGAAATATACAATTCGAATTTACTAATTCTTTCTTAATATAAAAACATTTAATAAAACAGACGACAACTGTATGCATGAAATTTGCTGACTCCTAAAATGGTCAAAATTCAAGTATTTAAAAGATAAATTTAAGCATAAAATATTATTTTGGTCCTTTGCAAATTAATATACTAATAATTTATATTAATATACTGATAATTTAATTGATATACTGATAATTTTTATCAACATGAAAACCAAATCAGTGAACTTATTACTGGTATAAATTCTTGATTATGCAATTATTCACAATCATGACCATTTTTAAAATTTGATTCACGAATCCTTGATTCTAGATTTCGATTTTTGTTCAATATATATAAACAATATTGTGGGTTATTTTTAACCTGGTACACAACACTGACACGAGGTCACTCGAAGTAGTTTTGCCTCAAACTATACCAACAGTTTCTATGCTACTTGCTTTTGAAGGGTAATATCAATACTCCCAAAGCTCATCGATTCACCCGTAGCTTTTTGTGACCCGAAAGAATGGAATAAGGCCCGGGTAACCGGGCAGCCCTGCTACGAGGGTTAAAACATAACCCGCCTAGTTTTACATGCAACTTACTTTCGCGGGATAGTCATTAGGCTATCTTTTGAGCGGCCGCTAAGCACAACAAACAAGATGGCAGGCAAAAGAAACGTTTTGGCGGCAATTTTATTTTTTATCACTCGTTCTGCTAGCGGCTGCTTTTCAGTGTCTGGGGATATTATTTTGCACTCTACTAATTCATTCTGTTCAGCAGATATCACTGGTAAGTGATAACGATGAAAGAATTCCCCAGGATGGTAATTTTGTGCCGCCATGTTTTCGCGGTTTTCTCACCTCGGCTAGCCGGGTAACCCGGCACGAACCATTTACATGGCAAAAAGATAGCCCTCTTAGCAGGGTGCCTCGGGAAGGCGGGTTACCCTTTTTAACAAGTAAACGCTTCAATGCATTTTCTAAAGAAACGTATGAGAAGTTGGCTTTCCCAGGGTAGATCGGTTAACTGGGGCACCCTCCCTCCATGTAAACAGGCCATAAGTGTCTAAGCACTTACATGTATTCCAATATGGAAGCTAAAGATTTAGGTTGCTTACTTAATATTTGGAAATGGAACACGAACGATCTGTGGAGGAGCATTAACATTAGTTGGTTTCACTTTTGAGACTCGGATCTATGATGCCTATATCTGTGATGGACAACACTTTCTCACAAGTCTTGCACACCACAGACTTTAGACATTAAATCACGACCTGAGAAATTTAACGACCCTAGCACTTCCAAAGCGATAACAAACTTTAGCCGATAAGTATTTATCGTGCAACAAAAGTAAGCCAAAGGAACCGCAATGTATGCCAATAGAGCTAGCACCTAACCACGGCATAAAGAAAGAAAATAATTCTAACGACTATGGACAGCAAGAAATCCTCCTATCAATTTCAAAGATAATCTGCTAAGATTAAAAGGTCAACATCATCGAAAAGAACAAATTCATAACTGTGATCTAAAGATGTAATTCTCTGTGAAATCTTACTGGGAAAGCTTTATGCTTTAGGCTTTTTAAATACATTTTTGGCACCGAGTGGGAGTCGTGTTCAGCCTGTCTTTTTTTATACTACTTCATTTATTTAAAATGTTTTGACAGTGCTTCGTCCTGCTGCGACACACGAGATTACATCTGAATGCATGTGCCACGATACTACTACACGGGGATCACAGACAACAACAAATAACAACAGCAGCAGCAACAACAAAAAGTCTTTATTAAAAAAAACAGTTACATTTTAACTGCCCGCGTTTAGTAAAGGCTATTTTAGGCGGACAGATTAAAGAAAAAGTACACGGAAAAAGTTATATTTTTTACAATTAGAAAGTTTAGTTAAATAAATAAAACAATCGTTGTTGAATTTAACTAGAAATCAATTTGTTTTATTATCAGAGGCGTTTCAATATAGTCATTTTCGTTTTGTAAAATATCAAGTAGCAAATTGCGTACTGTTTTTATTTTTTTTCCTAGGGAGATCTCTAATTTTGTGAGGTATCTGAAACCAAAGTGTAACGCCAAATCAAGAGTAAATATTTGAGTTTATCCATCCTGGAACTTGTTACATACCAGAGGTCGATGACCGCTTATTTTATGAATGAACATTGTAAGTTTGTTGTTGTTGTACAAGATACATCAATAATGTCTTATTTATTGAGGCATTTGCGAGAACACCTCTGTACAACTCTACAAGAGCTACCTTTTTTGTCAAAAAGTACCATACATGGACAAGAAATCACAAGAAAGCCTTCTGAAGAAACACAATAAAACGTCATATCAAAACTACAACAATCCTATCGTCTCAATTACAAGAGCCAATGAGAAAACAAAATATTTGATCCTCCACAGGAATACAAAAGCGACAATATTTCATTTTCAACTGAATAGTTTCATGTCATTCTACAAGACATTTACACATCGTAGCAACTGACCTCCAAGGTGCGGGATTGTAGAAGATTGTAATATACTAATTTGCATATCATTGATAAGAATAAGAATAAGAATAAGAATAGAGTTCATTGTCTCAATGTTTCCTTTTAAAAAAATTGAAAAGAATAGAACCAATTTTCCGCAATTCCGCACCTCACTCCAACTGACGATGTTCGCCAAAGAACCGAAACTCAAGTCTTGCTTTAACACGAAGTTCCGGTATAAAAGGCCATGCTCCTCCCCAATTCGCGCCTCTGGTTTCTAATTTGAATTGAAAGCGTGGTTTCCATATAACCGTAACTACCCCGCAAATGCCGTAAGCGAGCTCCCGGTGGAACTGCGGCAGTGACCGGGATGCTACCGTATACATACCGCCGGCAGCCGCAGTTGTGTGTTTCCATTTGTGACCGCATGACCGTGAAGAGCTTTTAGCCTTTGACCAAAATTACATTAGGCGCTCTCTTCGAACGTTCGAAATGGCAGCAGTAAACAGGAGATTTTTGCTTCAAAGTCAGCTCACACTCCTCGTTAGCTATATGAGAATCAAACGACGGAGAATGCTCACCCTAAAACGAAAGGACAGGTTCTGGGTCCGCGATATATTTACAAAGCGTTTGGAACACGGACAATTCTATACCTTGTTTCAAGATCTAAGGAACGACAGAGAATACTTCCTCAGGTACGTATACGTGGTAAATATTCCCAGCCATTTAACTAAACTTAACGTTTTTTAGTCACAGCAAACATTGTGTTTCATATATATCTTATATAGTGATCATATTACATCCTGGTGATCACTGAAATTCGTGATTCTCAAGAGTCCAGGTCTGATCTTAAAAGGCAAACAGTTAAGCATTTTCGCGCCATTTTCAACGGTCTTGTCATTTCGACTCAAGGTGACTGTAAAATGAAAGGTTGGCGAAACGATTTTAACTCCTACATATGCTCATTACTAGCTACGCTTATTTTGCGTTACAGCATTTTTTAAACAAATTTTATGAAACTTTACGATTGAAACTTTACGATGACAATGCTTTTCTGCGCATAATTTCAGGTACCGTCGCATGTCACCGGAAGGATTTGACCATTTACTTTCCTTGGTAAGCCCCTATCACAGGAAAAGTTGAAAATTTACATGCACATGTAAAAAGTAATTTACAACATGTAAATATGGATTTACATACTTTGTAAACTGCGATTTACATGTTAGGGTTTTGTAAATAAAATTTACATGAAATTTACAGCTTTGAACACACATGTAAATCTACTGTAAATAGTTATTTACATGGTTCTTGCTACAGTGAGAAAAAAGAGATGTTATGTAAATATGTTATGTAAATAACATGGAAATTATTCCACACACATTTACAGTATCTAGACCCTGTAAATAACATGTAAATCGAAAAAGGGAGCCTGCAAGGAACAATGTAAATAACATGTAAATCGAAAAAGGGAGGCTATCCTGTAAATAACATGTAAATAAAAAAAGACAGATTATAACGAAACCTGTAAATAACATGTAAATCGAAAAAGGGAGGCTATCGTGTAAATAACATGTAAATCAAAAAAGGGGGGCTATCCTGTAAATAACATGTAAATCGAAAAAAGGAGCCTGCAAGGAACCCTGTAAATAACATGTAAATCGAAAAAGGGAGGCTATCCTGTAAATAACATGTAAATAAAAAAAGAGAGACTACAAGGAACCCTGTAAATAACATGTAAATCGAAAAAGGGAGGCTATCCTGTAAATAACATGTAAATAAAAAAAGAGAGACTACAAGGAACCCTGTAAATAACATGTAAATCGAAAAAGGGAGGCTATCATGTAAATAACATGTAAATAAAAAAGGGGGGCTATCCTGTAAATAACATGTAAATCGAAAAAGGGAGCCTGCAAGGAACCATGTAAATAACATGTAAATCGAAAAAGGGAGGATATCATGTAAATAACATGTAAATCAAAAAAGGGGGCTATCCTGTAAATAACATGCAAATCAAAAAAGAGAGACTATAAGGAACCCTGTAAATAGCATGTATTTCGAGAAAAAGGGGGCTATCCTGTAAATAACATGTAAGGGAGGAGGGAGGAGCACGAAAAGCTGAAACACGCGTGTGACTCTCTAATCCTCACACGCGTGTGAGGATTAGAGAGTCACAGTATCGAACTTCTTGATATTTAGAACTAAAGGCAGTTTTCCCCTGCTTCACTCACTATAATTTATTGTAGTGCCTACAGCCATGTGCAGCTGTGTGCTATCTGTGTGTACCTATCTCTGATAGGTACTCCATGCAATTCATTTTCATAACATTACCGATTAAAAATGTGAAGATGTTCACAGTTACAGGTTGTATCCTGTGTGATTGTGGAAAATAGGATACTGTCAGAAAGAAGAAACTATGAGACATCTACTTGAAGGCTTAGAAGGATAGTTTTGCAGCAGATTACTTGATAGATTAAGTCATAAATTAGGATGAAGTGACAGTTTTGGTCAGTCTGCATTTTGTACCCAGTCAGCAGACTGCACTTGATACCTACATGTAATATGCACTTATGTCAGTCTGCAATCTGCAGTCTGAATTTTATAACGTCCAGGATTGTAACTTGGTTGATCACTTAGATAGTACCCTTTCATAAAAATATACCCTGTTGGTCTTGAGTGGGATTGACTTGAACATTGTACTATGGAGTATTAAAGTTAAAAATTATTGATCACCTCTTTCTGCACATTATTCAAAAATAATGTTCATTCACTGTAATTGTGAATGGATTGCATCATTCTTTTTAAACTCCCAATGTGAAATCAAATATTCTAATCAGTTAAAAGAAACACATTGCTGAGTAATAAATAACCAGGTGTACATGTAACTGTATAGAGAGGTGAGGGTGTTTTTCTTATACACTGTACATGTATGGTGGTGTACTGTAGGTTTACATTACAGTGTAACTTGAAATTTTTAGTATCAGTATAAAGTGCAAGCTAGGTAATTTTTCTTTACACTGTATTATTATTTGTATTTATGATAAAAGGTGTTTATAAAAACATTGAAGCTGATCTAGATAAAAATTATATACTGTTAAAAGACTGAATTTTCGACTGCAGCTGCGGTCTTCATCAGAGTAACTAAAATATGCAGTTCAAGTGTAATTGATTGATTTTGAACTAAAAACAACACAACCAGTGTTAGATTCAATAAGTCAAAGCAAGCAAATACATGGATATTTCTTCTAATATAAACCGGCATTGTTTTGAAATGGCAAGAAGGTTTATTGATTCCACGAATCTGAAGAGATTTCAAGCATCTACCATGCAATGCCGATTAAGGGTTTCGACCCCTCTGTGAATTTAAGCGGCCTTAAAGCAAAATGTAAACATAACCCAAAATGGAAAATATTCTGTAAAGGTGAACACAATAAAAAGGTTAAGATTTCTTCTGCTATGACCAACTGACCTCCAACCTCAATGGCATCTGTGTAAAATGAGTTTCTTTCGGGTCACCGCCTTTTGATAATATAGTTTGCTTGCAATGCATGCCGGGAAGATAGTAAAATCCTCCTTTTGTACAATGTATTTACAAGTCACTTTTTATTCTTAAACATGAACCTGCAGTATAAAAGGGCAAAGCCCCATGCCGAATCTAATGCAAATGAGCAAGAACAATAGATTTTGCTGATTTGCACGAGTTGGACAGTCCAGCCCCCTTTTATATCGCGGGTTTGGCTATGTTCATGTATATTATTCACATCAACCATATACCCATCTATTCACTGGTTATATTAAATAGTGACTCTGAGGAAAGTATATTTAATGTTAACCCTGAATTTTCCTAAAATTTATCTGGCAACAATTTTATATGACAATTTTTTGATCACGTGACTTGACGTTTCCATGGCAACAAGATTTTGACAGCCATGTTTTGGGAAATTTGCATATTTATACCTTTGAATGAAGAAAAACAATGTTTATTGTTATAACTTTTGTATTATTACGTCATTTAGCGTTTATTTATTGGTTTTGATTAATTTTGCGTCAATTTGGACGGTTTTTAAGAGGTTTTAAAAAAATTCAGAAATCCAAGATGGCGGATCCAAGATGGCGGCCGCATAACTAATTACCTAATAACTACGTCATATGACGTCATCACTCCATTGTGCGGACCGCAAAGGAGACAGTTTTGGACATACTATGTACCCTCTAGGTTTCATTGTCATAGCCTTAATGTTCTTGAAGTTACGAAGGGGGGGCACAATGTGCCCCCCCCCAGGCTCAGGAACTCAAAAAAAGCCCAGGCTGAATAGGGTTAAAGCAGTGATGTGGAAGTATGCTTCATATTTTCTCAATTTCAAATACAATATGTAATTGTAATTTCATGTAATTTCTGATTTCTTTTCTCCTATTAGAAATGGCATCCAAAGAGATTCAAGGAGAGCTTTTTATGGTGAGAGAATAATTATTGAATATGTCATATTTCCATGTACACAATATTATAAGGCTGCTTTCTAACAGCCTGGTAGCAATTAGGCACCTAAGTAACTGACATTGGCACCTACATGTACAATGATTGTGTTAATATTTTGCTGCAGCACTAAACATTATTCAAATGGGATCCTTAGGTCTGATCTCAAAATCAGTGTTTTAGTTCATGACTACTGTATGGAATAACATAATTTGGTGTTGTTTTCTTTTGATGTAGACACAATTAATTTACCCTGCCAAACATTCATGGTCAAATCTGATAAACTGCACCTAAATTTACCGTACATTGTGTATTTTCTTGAGTTAAATGTCCCTGGTCTTTGTTTAAAACTTGGTCTTGTTAACCCAGAAAAATTTGAACCTGGTTTTTATTCAGGGACCAGCATTTTATTCATTGTCCCTTGGTGACTGATTTTTTTTTTATCAGTGAGTTCCCCATTCTCAGAAACTCATGGCTGTGTTTTATTGATATTCTTTGGAGAAATTGGATTGTGATCACTGTGTTAATAAGAAACCTTTGATCCAAAGTCCATAACTTGTCGCTGGATTTTCCATACTCATGTTTATTGTTAACTTAAAATCCTGGTTATAAGCCCACCCTGTTAATAATAGGCCAACAAAATTCTTCCAGTAATACCCCCTTCTGGATTAAGCTTCCACATCTCCTCCACAACAATTCGTTACATAAAGAACATAAACTGACTGAAACAATGAACAGTACTGTATCACAATATTTTGTACTTATCATTCAATAAACTCTTACAAATTTGTATAAGCCCAGGACTAACATGTATAACTGGGATGTTGTGGCCTTTAAATTGTTATTAAAAATGAGCTTTACATGTAGTTTCCACTAGGTTTTTCATAATGTAAAATCTTATGCACAGGCCAGTTGCAGGTGACAGTATGTTATCATGCAAGTACCTTTGAGTGACCACATTTATACTGATTACAGATTGTAGCTTCAGTTCAGCAAGTGAAAGCATTTTTGTCAGATCTTTAATGCCATTTTGGCATAATTATATTCATAGGCTGCAGGTACCTGGCCTATTAATTAAAGGAGAAATGCTAAATTAACCTGGCTGATAAATTTTAAATTAACTTTGCCCTAGCAACAGACAAAAACCTTGGACCTGCTCTCTTATTTACCTACTGTAAATGACAATAATTCTAATTCTTGTCGGTGTTACTTGTATGTAATGTTGAAGTGTAAATGTTGTATACAAAATAAGTTCCACACATAATCTTGTTCAAAATCTCTGATGAAGTCTGTACTAACATGTATCATATGAAACTGGTCTAGTAAAGCAAGATCAGCTGCTGTGTGATGCCCACTTTTCTTTGATAAAAAATAACTGGACGCAAAGGGCAGTTGCCTTAGTTACAGTCTCTATTAAGCGACCCTCTATTAAGCAGTCACTTAACAAATGCCCGGAATTAATTCGCTCCCCATGTTTACTGCAAACTTGACCGCATTTAAGCAATCTTCTCTATCAAGCCGTCAGTTGGCTATTCCCCAAGGGTGACCGCTTAATAGAGGTTTGACTGTATTTAGGCATACTACTACAAGACACGTCTGCTCACTACAGCTGTTTTTTGTTTTGTTCCGCAGGGTTCAAGAGAAAGAGCATCCCCATGGCCAAGCTCTGGCAGAAAAAGATACCAAAGCTGCAGTCAATGTACACTGTACAGTGTACATGTAGCTCTTTTGAAAGGAACAATGCAAACAAACAAAAAAATTCTAAAAAGTGATCAGTTACTGTGCCATATAGGTTCTACTTAAAATAGCATTTGAGTTATATAGTTATAATAGGCATAAAATGCCAGTTTTTATGACAAAAGACTGTCATAGTCAGCAGCCATTGTGTTTACATGACAAATGGAAATATATTTTGACAAATTCTTGTTAAAACTTGCCTTAATATTATTTAGTCATAGGCAGAAAAATACCCACTTAAGCCCTGGCCAAACTGACTGCAAGTATATGTCTAGATGCAAGTTGTTCCAAGTTGTAAACAAACCATTTCAATGTACATGTACATACACCCAAACCAAGGTAAACAGTAGTGACAGCAACTTGCGATAACTTGCTGTGGTTCATTAACTGATATTAAAAACTTGCATCAACTTCCACAAGAATCTATGTCTATGTCGACTTGTCTCTCCATTTGGCCAGGGCCACAGATGTTCATGGTCTTTTTTTCAACAAGTGAAAGAAAATTGACATCTTATAGTCTTTTAGAGGACCCCTCTGTGGTGAAGTTGGCATCCTCAAAAAAGATTATTATTAACATGTATGCATTTAAACTGACATGCCTTGCACATTCCGTCTAAAACTGTAAAGTTGTATTCATTTTTGTGGCATGAAATATTTTATGTGATAAGGAATCAGCATTAAATCGAAAGAAATTGAGACTATTGCATTGCTAGACTAACAGCTGTACTTGTCTAAACAGTAAGGTCCTGAAATTATGGTATGGTGTTGCAAAAATGTTTGACATAGCATTGATAAATAAAATATATTTATCTATTTTTCTATACTATTTTTCTATTTATGTTATTTACACGATAGTCCCCCTTTTCGATTAATATGTTTTTACATGGTTCCTTACAGGCTTTCTTTTTCGATTTACATGTTATTTACAGGATAGCCCCACTTTTTCGATTTACATGTTATTTACAGGATAGCCCCCTTTTTCGATTTACATGTTATTTACATGATAGCCCCACTTTTTCGATTTACATGTTATTTACATGATAGCCCCCCTTTTTCGATTTACATGTTATTTACAGGGTTCCTTACAGGGTTCCTTTTTCGATTTACATGTTATTTACAGGATAGCCCCCCTTTTTCGATTTACATGTTATTTACAGGATAGCCCCCCTTTTTCGATTTACATGTTATTTACAGGATAGCCCCCCTTTTCCGATTTACATGTTATTTACATGGTAGCCCCCTTTTTCGATTTACATGTTATTTACATGGTAGCCCCCCTTTTTCGATTTACATGTTATTTACATGCTTCCTTTTTCGATTTACATGTTATTTACAGGATAGCCCCCCTTTTTCGATTTACATGTTATTTACATGGTAGCCCCCCTTTTTCGATTTACATGTTATTTACAGGATAGCCCCCCTTTTTCGATTTACATGTTATTTACATGATAGCCACCCCTTTCGATTTACATGTTATTTACAGGGTTCCTTACAGGCTCCCTTTCTCGATTTACATGTTATTTACAGGATCTTCTCTTGAATTTACATGTTTCACTCAAAATATTTACATGTTATTTACATGTTTGACAATAACATGTAAAAGGGGAATTAGCATGTAAATTATCATTTACAGTATCTTTACATGTTATTTACATGTTATTTACATACAATGTAAATTTTCAACTTTTCCAGTGTATACTAAAGAGTCTAAATGCAGAAGCCGGAAACCACTGTCACCTGAGCAATGCCTTGTGATCACACTGCGATACCTGGCAACAGGTGATTCTTAGCAATCGCATCCCCCCCAAACCAAAGAAGAATGGCACACAGTCGCAAGGGCATTTGAGTCTAGGTGGAATTTTTCTAACTGCCCTGGAGCGTTAGATGGTAAGCATGTCGCCATGGATTGCCCAAAAAAAACGGACGCTCTCACTACTATAATTACAAAGGGTTTCATAGTCTGGTACCCATAGCCATCTGCGACGCAAAGTACTGCTTCACCTTAGTTGACATCGGTGGATATGGACGGGATAACGGCGCCTCTATATTCTCACAGTCAGAGATGGGTGTGGCATTTGACAGCGGTGAAATTGAAATCCCAGAAACCGAAGTGGTGGATGGATAAACTCTCCCCTATGTCATCGTTTCAGATACCATTTTCCCTCTCAAGCAATGGCTTATGAAACCATTTCCGGGGTGCAACCGCACTGAAGAGAAAGATGTCTTCAATTACAGGTTGTCAAGATGCAGAAGGGCAATCGAAAATACCTTTGGGATTTTGGCAGCAAGGTGACGAATATTTCGACGGCCCATCCGTGCTAACCCTGAAAATGTAGAGAGAATAATAAAGGCGTGCGTTTGTCTCCATAATTATTTGATGCAAACGGAAAATGCAGGCTACGCCCCGACCGGGTTTGTCGAATCTGAAGATGGCACAGGAGATTTTGTACCTGGAAGCTGGAGGTCGGAGGTGGCAAATGATCATGACGAAAGATCGGCCTTACGACCACTAACAAGTGCGGGTAGTAACAACTACAACCACAATGCAAAACGTATTCGCGATGACTCCCAGGCCTACTTCAACAGCCCAGCTGGCTCGGCTTCCTGGCAACTGAATCACGTTAGAAGCTGCGCTGAAACACTGTGAAGTTCATCTTCAGCAAACATTTTCTTGGTTCACTATCAGAAACCAACAGTGTAACAAAATGCAAGACTTATTTATTATTTGGAAATTTTCATATTATATAATGAGATGATTTCAAACAGAATTTAGAAATACTGCCAATATTGCAATGGCTATGTGTAACACGAACGGAATTCTTAATTTTAATTTAAATCTTAATTTATTATTAGAATAGGTAATTGCAACGACGCGCAAAATGGCCGTACGGTTCGGCTACCAATTCGAGCCAATCAGCTGTTCAAATGATATTTGATAGTTTTTTGGTGATATTAAAAACTGTGAAAGTGTCCTTGACCATTATTCTGTCCGTCCAAGCTGGCAATATATCCTCCTCCGGCCAAGTGGCTGGTTGCTGCAGGCGGTTGCTGTGGTTGGTTGTAGGGCGGATTCATAATCTGCATGAAACCGCCCAGTTGCTGATGTGGCACCTGTGCATGTGGTGCAGCTCTCGTCCACTCTACGTCGTTCATCACCTGCATGATTTGAAGTTTCGCCATAGATTTGTATCTTGGCTCAAGTTCTTTTAGCTGCCCGACAAGGCTGAGGCAAAAATGTCTGTTCTCATCAACCGGTTCTTCTGGCTTGCCCGCTGGTTGGTTCAGGACTGGTTGTCGAAATAGCTTTTTGAAGAGAATTCATAGTTTTCAAGAATTCTCTGTCCATATCTGCAGCTGTCAAAGGTTTAACTGCCTTTGTCCATGATCGTTTTCTTGAATTAGTCGTAGCTGCAGCGGATACCTTTTTGGATTTCTTTGCTGTGTCCTATTTTGCTGGAGATAATGGTATAACGTTGACAGCTACAGGTAATTCAACTTCACTTGTTTTCCCATCAGCTCCGCATTCGTCCAGCTTATCTTGATGGGCATCAATGTCTTCCTCGTCTGACTGACATTCGTTTTCTCCTGTCACTGATAATGGCGAATGAATATTCTGGTTCGCCTCTCTGGATTGAGCATCACCGGACGTTTCAGAAAGGCTGTCGTCTAGTAGCGAATTCGCCTGCTCTTCAGCTCCTGTTTCCGGGGGTTCAGAAGTATCTTGAGCGTAGTCGAGTTCATTCTCATTGTCGATCTCTGGCTGTGTTTGTTATCGACTTCTATAGTTCGTCACACTACTGCGATGTCTTATGTGGACGATCAGCCAGCGCAAGTGCAAATCAGGGCGCAGTGCTGGAACATCGTTGCGTCCTGCCCCCGACTTGCGTCTAGTATCCTTTAAATACTTGACAAACGACGTGCGAACGCTGTCGTACCGGGTTTTCGCCGTGGTTGAATCAATTCCGAGCTCTTCTGCAACTTGGTTCCATGCGTTTTTCTTCGCCTGTTTACACGATTTATCGTAAATACAACGATACTGGCGAATACAGTCCATCAATGCATCATTATCGATTGTAATTTCAGAATTATTCTCGCTTTTTTCCTGTAAGCTCTCGCTCTCAATTTCGTTCGTCATGCTTTCAAAAATAAAATCTCAGAGAAACAATCAGCATTTTTTTAACGCGGAAATGGCTGCGATTTGATTGGACAGTTTTAAAAACAATGCAACTCCCCTGGGATGTCGCCGTTCCCGCCGACATGTGTTTCCATTAAAATCTTATCAAGCCTGCGGTGCCGTAAAGCCGGGAAAAATTAAACTCAACTCAACTTTCCGGCACCGGGGACATCGTGCCGCCGGTCATCCCAGATGCCGGAACAGAATGTTTCCATTAAAAATAGAACTACCGCCGGTGTGCCCCAGTGCTACCGCCGGTTCGGCTCACGGCAGTTACGGGGTAGTTACGGTTATAAGGAAACCAGGCTGAAGATGGCCGTTACGGCCCGCGTTACGGAAGATATGGACTAAAATAATTGCCTAATCAAATATATTCCCTTCTATTTTTACTTTTTTTCTTGTATTCATAAGAAACACATCAAATGCTGTTTATTGGGGTAAATCCGCGAGTGTCGCGAGTGAACAAGTCCGCGGTTTGAATTAACCGCCACTGTCGTTGCAGATCTATATGTTGCAGATTATTGTGCACCACTGGGCAATTGGATTTTAAACTTGGAATGGCATTTTTGAATAATAACTGGATGCGAATTTGCCCCCACGCGTTTGGTTCGCTTCCTATCACGGACAGCCATTTCTTCGTTTCGATTCTTTGCATGTAACACCACTGTTCGGAGATAGCAAATCTACAGCCACGGGCAATCGAAAGGGCTTCTTCGTTGGTTTCTTTGTGTACTTTGACTATGATCAATGCAAGGTAAGAATTAATGGTTTGAAAATTGTGAATAATGTTTTCATTCGATCTCGCTTTGGTATGGCATTCGCCTGGCGAACCAGCGGGTAAATTCGAACACAGAACGTTACAAAACAAGAGGCTACCCGTAGCCAAAGGAGCGCGTAATTATCGATCCTGATGTGTCAAATTTCCTGCGATGGCGAGTTCACGTGGTGAAATTTTACTGATCTTCGCGAGACGTTTTCTTCGTTTCCAACGCGATAAAAGGGGAATCAAATCGTTATTTGGTTTCTTTGCACATTAAAGTTTACTTAGATACCATTTTACCCGAGCCTGTTTGCCTATGTATCGCAATATTTTTGTCTTTGTTTCGAGTGGCATGCATGACTGATCCGCTTCGTTTCTTTGTTGTGTTTTAACCCTTGATCTGTTTTGCCGTGTTTCGTCTTTAGCATATAATTACACCTGATAGTGCCCGGAGAGTGACTCTGTTAAATGCAGTACAAGTTCCCCTTAAGTTCCCACGTTTTGTAGGAATTTATGACCGTTGAAATTTGGTCAAAATCGGCGCCAAAACGTTGTTGAATTCGCTTCGATCGCGTAGATTCTGTTTTGGATTTTACAGTCGAAGGAAATATCGTATTTAGTGCAATTGCAGCTTCCGTTTATGAGTTTGGTCAAATCATATGATCGTTTGACACTTTCCTTCGGTTCGAAGCTAATATATCGTTTGATGTTCATGTTTTTACAAGTGATATGGAAGATGGCAATATTTTTTCGTCTACCGGAAATCCGGAAATCGAGGTCTTCATTGTCATCGATGCCTTTCAATTTGTTCGTGTTCATAAATAGACAAAGTCGCCGCTCTCTTTACTTTTTGGGGAAGCAAACGTGTATAAATACCGTTAGGAACCTACAACAAGCCAGATTGGACGATGTGATATTTGTTTGACTGCTAAAATCTACGCAGTGGACGATGCGCTCGCTTCGAGCAACTCCATGGCAAATGACTGGTCACGCAATTTTCAGTTGATAATATACATGTAGTTCTTTCGCGTTGCATCATGGGATATCTGAAAAATCCTCCTTTTCCGTAGCCTATACTCGTACCGGTGATGCACGTTACTCGCGGGGAACACTTACGTAACACAACAACATGCGAGTAAAACCGAAATTAGTTTCGCTTCTGCTTGCATGCGTGCGTATTCTCGTACCAAGAATTAATGCGATGCACAAATAACAGACGAAAACAAAAAGAATAAAAAGAAAAACGGAGGGCAAATTTTACCTTGTTACCGCATCTGTCACGAGTAAGCAGCAACAAACAATAAAACCCAAATTTGTTTCGCTTCAGGCTTGCAAAACGACGCCGATTACACCGAATCCCAAGTACCGTGGACTCAAAATTTCTCGCAGTGCATGCGTGCATATCCTCGTACCCAGATCTAACGCAATGCACAAAAGTAGATACGAAGACACGGAGGAAAAGGAGAAAAACGCTGGCCAATCCTTGACTCGTTGCCGTACCGGCACGAGCCATAAATCACAGAAAATACAAGAATGTGTTCATAAAATATATTTTTTTAAATTCATCGTAGCTTAGAACGACAAATGGATAGAATTGGACTTATTAGTGATAAATCTTTTATTTTTCGTCTCGTACGTGACCTCAGCGTGCTTGCGGAGTTGTGTTCTCTACCAAGGTTGATTGACAACTGAGCTGTCAAGTGGCCAGGCCAAGGCCCTTTTATACCGGAACTTCGTCTTTAAGGACATCAAATTATCTCATTAGTTGCTTAAGGAAAGAATGTAAGAATTTAACAGCATCTGTGAGATTTACAAAACAGCAACCATGCTGCAGAATGTCTGTTGGATGTCAAATGAAACGCTATTACAAAACGGCAGAGGTTAATCCTAGCTCCACTGAGACTACAGCATTTTGAGACTCGGATCTAAGACGCCTATATCTGTGATGGGAAACACTTTCTCACAAGTCTTGCACACCGCAGTCTTTAGACATTAAATCACGGCCTGAGAAATGCAACGACCCTAGCACTTTCAAAGCGATAACAAACTCTAGCTAATAAGTATTTATTGTACAACAAAAGAGAGCCAAAAAAACACTATATATGCCAATGCAGCTACATGTAGCAACGAACACCGGCACAAAGAAAGAAAATAATTCTAATGACTCTGGACAGCATGAAATCCTTCTATCAATTTGAGAGATAATCCGCCGAGATGAAAAGGTCAACATCATGGAAGAGAACAAAATATACTACAGTAAATTCTCTCTGAAATCTTACTGGGAAAGCTTTATACTTTAGGCGTTTTAACCCTTTCACTCCCAGAGTCGTATAGTTCTAACTTTTGAGTCCGTTGACGAATTCTTATAGTCGGACCATTCAAATGAAACCTCTTAGACAGTACTTTCGCATGGTACCATTTGTTTTACAGTATTTTAATAAAAAATGTGGTATTTTTCTTGAATTTTGATTTTTGGCACTCTTGGGAGTCAAAGGGTTAAATACTTTATTGCGACAAGTGGGAGTCGTGTTTAGCCTAGTGCATGTACTATCTATGATTTTTGGACAGTGCTCGATCATCCTGCTGCAACGCATGAGGTTACATCTGAATGCACGTGGCACAACACCACTAAATGAGGATAACATGCTTGTTGTGGAAGATACATAAACTAAGTTTTTTCTTGTCCCCCAAAGACAAAAGTTAGTTGACTGTGGCACCTGGGCCGGTAGTGCAGCAGCTCTCAGAAACCTCTATTTTCATAGTTGTTTGTTCTATTGTTCTCACGAAAGGTATCGAACTAATGACGTGAGACTTTTACGAGAGCTCCTACATCGCCCACTTGGGTACTGCTAGAACATCGCCATGAGATAATGTAAATGTCCATGTAGTATAATGATCGCTGCAGAAGTTTGCTGAATAATGAAGCCTAGTTCTTTGATCTTAAATTAAGCCAAAAATATATACAGTACAATTGTATATACATGTATATATAATATATATATATATATATATATATATATATATATATATATATATATATATATATATGTTGTGGTTCAAATTTTTCTTCGGTTTAAAAATTTTAAAACCAGTTTAGTTTTTATGTTTCTTTGTCTCAGATTCATTATCATATCTGAGACAAGGAAAACTAAAATCAAACTGGTTGGAAAATTTTTAAACCATAAAAAAATTGAAACACAACATATACATTTTATACATATATATTTTTTTTCAGGAAGAGAAGGACTCCAGAGGCAATTTAAATGAGTTGAGGCATTTGAGGACTTCGGAGTAAATTAAAAATGTATATATACCTGGATTTTTCAAAACGTGTTCAACGAAAATTTACGCAATTTCACTACAACTAGCCCAAACAAGGGTTTTATGAGCCCGATCAGCCCGAAAATCACAGAGAAGAGAGAGAAGAGGGAAAGGGAGCGAGAGCGACAGAATAAAAGACTAGCAACGGTCTATTATATTTTATATTTTTATATTAAAAACAAGGCCAAGAACGCTCACAAACGCTTACTTAGAGCGATATCGTTTTCAAAAATCCTGGTATATATACATGCACTATATTTAGATACAAACAACAAAGAGCAGGGTTTGCACTATCAATAGTCAGGTTGATAGTCCAATGCAATCCTTTTCTTCCCACCTGAAAATGCAACTGAAAAGGAAACTCTGCTAGCAGGGTACGACCAGTAACCTAACCACTTAATCATCACCACAGTAAGGAGACACCTATCAAAAAATAGTAGATGGGGTACAATCAACCTAGGAAATCTCTTTCACATGCCCACATGTATACAAGTACTTTCTTGTTCAAGTAGATTCAAAGGCTCCAGTTAGCCAACTCAAGAATGGGAAATGCTCTACATGTACATGCACATACAAGTATCGCTGGCTTGCGTTTGAGAGACCAGCATTGACAAAAAAAAGTGTCAAATACAAATTTTGAATGTAAAGTAGCCATGTACTACGTTGATTTGATTGAGGAGGCACTCAAGTATGGTTTGCAAAAACTTGATTATACTGTACATGTACATGTACATGTATTTATTAACAGTTTTGATAAGATTGCCAACTTCATCTATTTTTTATACAGTTCATGAAACACAATGTTTACACTGTATATCTCTTCAATACTATTTTTGTACCTACATCAACATGTAGACCTTTTACTAGATGATAGCATTGAAACTTCAGCCAAACGGGACGCATTCATAGCTTTAAAGAACTATAAACCAGACTTCATAAACAACCCATCCCGTAGACTAATTAACCCTTCTAAATCTGAAATCGGAATCATTAGCAAAAAAATCTTAGACAAAGTCATAGCAGCCACAAAAGTTAATCTATGAAAAAGCACGTCACAAGCAATCGAGTGGTTCCAAACCCCACCAAGTGATTCCCAACTCGCCTTCATTACATTTGATGTTTGCGAGTTTTACCCGTCTATCTCAAAACATCTTCTTGCAAAAAGCACTGGATTATGCAGCCCAATTCACCACTATCACACCGCAAGACCGCCACATCATCATGCACGCAAAGAAATCACTACTCTACCACAGCAATTCACCATGGGAGAAGAAAAAATCAAAAGACCAATTCGATGTCACCATGGGCTCATACGACGGAGCTGAGACCTGCGAACTTATAGGAGCATACATGCTATCACTAATCGCGCCGAAGCTTTTAAGCTCCTTTAAAAAGGAGTGGGTCTGTACCGTAACGATGGTCTGGCCGTTTGCAGTGCCACACCCAAACAAATCGAGAAAACTAAACAAGATATCAGCAAGGTTTTCAAAGCTAACAGCTTCAGCATTACGATAGAAGCGAACAAGAAAATTGCAAACTTCTTAGACGTTTTGCTGGAATTCTCCGGCCGCTGAAGTAAGTATCCACAGCAAGTCACTAGGTTTCACAGATTTTAATCTTTCTCTCACAAGGTTGCAAGGTTCGCTCTCAATCACGATTTAAATCTATCGGTCTTATTTACTTTGTAACATCAGTGCACGATTGTCTAATATTTCACGTATTTCCGGTGGTAAACTGATCTTAGATTATGTAATCACACGCGCGCGCCAGTCCCGAACACACTCCCCCATGTACGTTCTGAAAGGGACGCTCATGTCTTATCGCTTGGACTGGGTGAAAATCTAAATAAACGTACTAAATAAACGATAAGAATCAATGTTCATTGTTCATACTCTGTAGCTATTTATTGTACGCGATTTGCAGCCGCCGCAGCAGCATCTCTCCCCGTGGTCTTGCTTCAAATTCAGGGGAAGCTAAGTTAAGAGTGGATTTTGGCTTCACGTCCACGCTAACTCCAAGACTTGCTTGCTCGACGGTTTCTTTGCCCGACTTGAGTATGGGCGGCTCTCTCGATGCCATCTCTCCCTTTGAGGAGGTTAGTGACAATCGCTAGCTTCCAGTGGTTCCTGCTCTTGGATTCGTCTCTAATGATGACGACATCTCCGACTTTAGGGTAAGCCGTCTGCTTACCTCCGGCATGTCGGTGTTGCTCTCGAAGATTTCTCACGTACTCAGACGTCCAACGCTTCCACATTACTTTTTTGCACTTTAATAAGAATTTCGTTCGCTTTCTTAATTCTTTGTTGGGTAAATGGTGTGCTTGTAATTAGGGTAGATAGCTCGGGTTGACGTGAAGCATTGAATTCGGCGTCAGCACTGGCAACTGGATGTCATCTTCAAGATAACTCAAGGGACGATTGTTGAGGATGACCTCTACATCAAGTACTACTTCTTTTAGTTCTGACCATCGGAGTGTCCCATTTCCAACTGTATTGTAGAAGGTATTCTTGAAGAGCCCAATGAGACGTTCGAATTGGCCTCCCCACCATGGGGCGCTACTGAGGTTGAAACGCCACTTGATGGTAAGACCAGCAAGGTTCTCGTGGAATCTTTCGTCTTGTTGCACTTTCTTCAACCATTTCTCTGTGGCTTTAAAGGTGGAACCATTATCTGAATAGATGATTTCTGGTCTTCCTCTGCGAGCAATGAAGCGCTTGAGGCTCGCTATGAATTCTGTGGTTTCAAGGGACTTCAGCAGGTCGAGATGTACAGCTCTGGTTAAGCTGCAAGCATACAATGCTAGGAATGCCTTGCTCTCGGTATGAGCTCTTGATTTGTAGCGGATTCGTCCTGCGAAGTCTACTCCCACCACTTGAAATGCTCTTGAACCTTCCGTTCTGGTTTTTTGGTAGATTCCCTGGTGACGGTGCTTGGTAAGCTTTGGTTTCAACTAAGGTTTCAGGTGATTGCTCTAGCACAATGTCAGTAGGCCACTTTGATGGATCGCGTAGCCAAGTTGGACCTTGTTTCCAGAGAGAGTTGTTGATAGCATCTCCTCCTCGACTTCCCAAGTCGGCTGGGTTGTCCTCGGTTGGGACGTGATGCCACGTGACTTGATGGTGCTGTTGGATCTTGTACACTCTGTTGGGGACGAATTGGCGGAACTCCCCCTGGCCTTTGAACCAGTAAAGTGCCACAGTTGAGTCAAGCCAACAGAGGACTGTGCTTTGGTGAACGTTTAAGGCTGCTTGCGTGTTAGTGACAAGGTTCACGGCCATGTGACCTGCGATTAGCTCGAGCCTTGGAATGGTCAGGTTTTTCTTGGCAAGGCGTGACTTCGCACATACGAGTTGCTGAGTGACTCCTTGGGCTTGTTCGACAACAGCGTAGACTGCCGTGCAGACTCCTTTGGCAGTCCTGGCGTCACCAAACGCGTGTAGTGTGAGGTGCAAAATTGGCTGACGATGTGGGGCGATTGCTCGAGAGACAGTGAGGTTTTCGGTTAGTGTGGTGTTCCACGCCTTCCAGCGTTTCAACAATGGTCCAGGGAGTTGAGTGTCCCACGAGATCTTGCTGTCGCAGATGTCACAATAAAGGTGCTTCCCCACCAGTGTCATAGGTGACGCGAGGCCAAGAGGATCATAGATCCTTGCTAGATGGGACAGAACGCCTCTCTTGGTTGTCTTGTTCTGGTCGTTCTTGAGAATCACGCTGATTGTGTCTTGTTCTGTATCCCAGGGTAGGCCCAACAGCTTCCCTTGCGAAGGCTTCGTTCCCCTCAGTTGTTCTTTGGCATAGGTTAAGTCTTTCTCAGACTCGGACGGTGATGACTCACTGATTGCTTCAAGTTCTGGGGCGTTTGAATGCCACTTGTGGATAGTGAAAGCTGCGTCGTTGAATACTTCTATTGTGGTAGCTTTCTTTGATGCTGTGCCCTTGACAGTCTCTCCACCGGTCATCAAGTCATCGACGTAAATTCCGTTGGCAAGTTCCTTTGTTAGCTCTGGGTGTCGACTTTTCCATTTCTCAAGATGCTGACTGATGACTCCGCCGAGGAGGAAAGGTGAGCAAGTCATTCTGAACAGAGCTCGTGTGAAGCGATATACGAGGGTATTTTGACTGTTTGGAGGTTTCCAATGGAATCGCAGAGAATCTCTCTCTTTTCTTCCTTTATACGGATTTGAAGGAAAGCCTTCTTCAGGTCTCCCGTAAGCAGAACTGGGTAAGATCTTGACCTCACCAGGATGTCCCATAGACGGTTTTGGAGTGGAGGGCCTGGGAGTAGACAATCGTTCAGCGATGGCTGGTTTTCCTTCTCCTTAGCTGAGGCGTCGTAGACGATGCGGAGTTTGGTACTCTCGGCGTTTTCTCTGTTGACCCCTTTATGTGGTATGCAGAACTCCTTTCCGTTTGGAGTCTCGGGTGCTGGTTCGATAACCCCTTGTTGGAGTTGTTCCTGGATGATACTGTCATACTCGTGCTACTGACCGTTTCTCTCTAGTTTCCGAATGAGTTGTTCTGGTCTTCTCTTGCTTCCAGCTTCGTTTGATGGAAGCGCAGGGTGGTTTCCCTTCCAAGGTAGACTTGTCTCGTACCATCCAGCTTGGCTTCTTTCTAGCTGTTCCTTGAATTCTTCGTACACCGGAAGTTGGTCGTTCTCGTGTGTGTCTGCAAGACCAAGCATGTCAAGAGAGCACAGTTGCTCATAATCGGTAAAGGCTGATTGTGGCAATAGGACCCGACTTCCCTCATCTTCTCTTCCCGGTGACATTATGGTCCATCCAAGGAGTGTCTTCTCGGCTACGGGCTGTCCAGGCTTTCCCACTCTTTGAAATGTAGTGGGTAAAAGTAATGTAGTGAATAAAAGTAACGAAAGTCAAAGTCAAAGTAATGTAGGTGATAAAAGTAATGAAAGTCAAAGTCAAAGTAATGTAGTAGAAAATAACGTAGTGGGCAAAAGTAATGAAAGTCAGAGTCAAAGTAATGGTACTGTAGCTAGTAATGAAGAAAGTGAAAATACTGCTGAAGGCCAAAGTAATGTGGACAATCTAAGTAATGAAAGTGCAGTTTCAGCCGAAGGTCAAAGTGAAAATAAGGTAGTTGCTGGATTTGGCGGTGAGGCCCCGATGGATGAGGAGCCCGCGGTTGTGTCAGATTCGTCCCAGGGCCCTAGCACCTTGGAGGTTGCCGAACAGTATGGTAAGCGCAGTTTCTCGGGAAAGCTGCGGAAAGCTGTCGCTAAGTATAGATATAACCCTCAGCCCAAAGTGCCCCCCCAGGCCACAGAGGACGTGTCGTGCCCCGAAGCCCCTTGCTTGCTCATCATAGTTTTCTCTCATCGTTGTTTTTCACCTCTTATCAGCATGTTCAATTTTCTTACACTGAATACAAATGGCATGAGGGATCCCGACAAAAGAGCTGCGTTTATGCAATGGCTTAACCGTTATAAGCCTGATCTCGTGTGTTTGCAGGAAACACACGTTTTGTCTTGTGCGGAGGGTTTGGATTGCTTCGCCCAGTTAGGTTTACATGCGGTCTCCTCTCCTGGAACTGCCCACTCTTGCGGTACGATCTTGTTATATCGCCCTATGTTTGACCTGTTGAATACTTGGACGGATTCGAATGACCGTTTTGCTATGGCGGAATTTAAGTGGCACGAGGTTACCTTTCGAGTGGTCAGTTTATGTGCGCCTAACAGGAATCCAGAGCGTGATGAGTTTTTTTTCCTATGTAGAAGATATGATCGACCCTTCCGTTCCGACATTTTTAAGCGGTGACTTTAAATGAATTCTTCAGCCGGGTCTTGGACCGCAGTGGGTCCAGTTCAATGGACCACTTCAGCGACAGTTTTTCTACTCTGAGGTCCCTTTTTAGAAATTGTTGTGCTGTTGATGTTTGGCGACACTTTAACCCGGATGCAAGGGGCTTTACCTGGATGAAATGGGATGGCTCCCTTTCGTCGCGCATTGACTTTATTGGCGTTCCCATGGCATGGTTGTCGCATGTTGTTTCGTCTGCGCATCTGCCCTGCCCTTATATTCAGACCATTCTGCGGTTCTGTTGGTGTGTCCTTTCCCCGAGCAGATTAGTAGAGGCCCCGGCCGATGGAAATTGAATTGTACGGATCTTTCCGATCCAGGCTTTGTTGATGTTTTTCGCAATTTTTGATTGTCATGGCGGGCCAAAAAGGACTCCTTTCCTTCCATCCAAAAAGCGGAATGAGCGACGGTCCATCCTTACGAAACTTGCTGGCCATCTTAAAAGTGTTATTGACAGTGGTTCCTCTTCTCTTCTGGATACTTATGAGTCGGTTTTGTTCCAGCTGTTTACCTTGGATCGGAAGAATGCGGAAGGGACCAAAGTGCGTTCTAGAGTTCAGTGGACCGAGGAGGGGGAGGCCTCCTCTCGTATTTTCCTTCGCCTTGAGCGGAAGAGAAGTGCCGAGGCTTGGATCGCGGCCATGAGATGCTCTGATGGGACCATTGTATCGGACCCTAATGGGATTCTAGGCTTTTGGCGTGAATTCTATTTGGAGCTTTTTACGGCCTGCCCTACGGATTCAACAGTTCAGGCTCAATTACTGGAGGCCCTAACCGCCCGTCTCTCGGCTGACCAGTCTTCCGTTTGTGAGGGTTCATTATCGGTGCAGGAGGTTTTCTTAGCCCTGCAGGGCATGGCGAGAGGTAAAGCCCCTGGTTTGGATGGCATTCCTCCGGAGTTTTATCTGGCGTTTTGGGACCTTATTGGTGAAGATCTGGTTGAGGTGTTAAATGCTTCCTTTTCCTCTGTTTTTTGGCCGTTATCTCAGCGTGAGGCTCTTATTGCCCTCATTTTTAAGAAGGGTGATCGCTTAGATCACAAGAATTGGTGCCCCATCAGCTTGCCTAATGCGGATTATATGTTATGTGCCAGGGCGTTGCCTGGCCGGCTTTTGGAAGTCCTCCAATACGTGGTGGCCCCAGAACAGACTTGTGTGGTTAAGGGAAGGTATATTGGGGAGAATGTGGCCCTTCTAAGACATGTTCTTGAGTTTACCAAAGAGTGTGACGTACCGGTAGCCATCGTGTCGTTGGACCAGGAAAAGGCCTTCGACAGGGTGGATTGGGATTTTCTTTTTCGTGTTTTGTCACACATGAGCTTTTGGTCTTTTTTTATTAAATGGATTAGGCTCCTTTACACGGACATTCGGAGCGCCGTTTTAATTAATGGGTATGCGACGGATTTTTTTAAGCCCTCTCGTGGAGTCAGGTAAGGTTGCCCTCTGTCCCCCTTGCTCTACGTGCTGACTATGGAGGTTTTAGCTGCCAATATCAGGCGCACCCTTTTATTGCAGGTTTGTCCTTGCCTAGGGTCCCTTGACCTCTTCCGGTCCTGTCTTTATACGCTGACGATACGTCGGTCATCGTTTCGTCAGACATTGCAATTGCCTCTGTTTTTGAAGTTTACGAGAAGTTTGAGAAGGGTTCCGGTGCTAAACTAAACCAGAAAAAATGTGAGGGTTTGTGGTTGGGTGCTTGGCGTGGCCGCCAGGAGGCCCCTGTCTCTATGATTTGGACGTCGGTCAAAATTAAACTGTTGGGTGTCTTTGTAGGGAACGTTGATGTTGAGGAGGCTAACTGGCTGCTTCGTATCGAGGCAGTCGAAAATTGCCTCAAATCAGATCTCTGTCTTTCCAAGGGAGATCGTTGGTGGTAAATGCTTTGGCGCTGTCCAGAGTGTGGTATGTGTGCTCCTTGGTGGGGATGCCTGCTTGGGTTCGGCTTAAGCTAGATAAGCTTATTTTCACCTTTTTATGGAATGGTAAGCCGGACCTTGTCCACCGTGATGTGCTCATTCACTGCAGAGGTACAGGGGGCCTGTCTGTGGTTTCTATTGAGCGCAAATCCCATGCGTTGATTGTGCAGTGGGTGAACCGGTTTGCTTGCACCCCCAGTGGGTAAGTTTTCCTCCTCACTTACTGGCGCTTTGATAGGTTTGGGGTGGGACCTCTTGTGGTCTTTTCTAGCCCTTTCGCTGATTCCCCCCGATGTGTTACCCGCCTTCTATCGGTCCCTGTTGTATGCATGGTGTTTTTCTAGGGGCATGGCCCTTACCTCTGGCCTTGCCGTTGACTCTTTCTCTGACTCAGACCCTGTACCATTGGTTTCTATCTCTACCATGCAAGTTGTGCTATCAGTTGTATTTATCATCAGCCC
The DNA here is from genome assembly GCA_022457155.1 of Cladopsammia gracilis. Lineage (NCBI taxonomy): Eukaryota > Metazoa > Cnidaria > Anthozoa > Scleractinia > Dendrophylliidae > Cladopsammia > Cladopsammia gracilis. Next base: position 249,026 of record JAJGOT010000691.1, read on the forward strand.
CGTGTAACCAGACTTGTGTCGCCAAGTTTAGCCGGGTTTTCAACGACATAGAGTGGTCCTCTACTTGGGCGACCCTTTCCGTCTTTCCTCTTGACCGTAGAGTTTTTTACCTCAGCTGGAGGGTGGCCCACGGGGTCCTCTATACAGCTGATCGTCTCATCTCGTTTGGTTACGACTATGACCCATCCTGCTTTTGTGGCCCTGATGCTGAGACCCCCGAGCACCTTTTTTTCGCGTGTTCTTTGGCGCAGCATGGGATTGCTTGGGTGCAAGCCCTTCTGTCCCTTGCCTCCCCTCTGACGCCCCCTATCAAAGCCAGGATCATGCTGTTTGGTTTTCGCCATGATGAGCTGCTTTGTGTTCCGCGAGTGTTTGCCTACCTACTCAACGCTTTAAAATTTCTCGTTTGGTGGCAAAGGAACGAGTTTCGTTTTCGTGGGGTGCGTCCCTCTGGGCCTCGACTTTTAGCGCAGCCGAAGGCATGTGTTTCTTTCTACTTGCCGCTTTTCTTCAAACGTTTTCGTTCCTCACGTCGTCGTCGGTACTTTATGCGACAGTGGGCCGCCAATGGTACTCTCGGGACCCTCATTTGGGAGACGTTCAGAGTAACTCTATGATTTTCACCTGTCTTTCTTTTTTCTGCCGCGACCTCTCTCTTTGTCTTTTTCCTGGTGAGCATGGTCGCCTTCGTTAGTAGTACTGTGTGGGCCGTTTCTTTATGCTGCTTTCGTTTTTGGTAAGTATGATCGCCTTTGTTGGTCGTACTGTACGAGCTTTCTCCGTTTTTTCATGTTCGTCGCGTGCTGTCTTTGGCTTTGTTTTTGGTGAGTACGGACGCCTTTACTGGTAGCACTGTGCGAGCCCCCCCCCCCCCGTTTTTTTTACAATTGTCTTCGCCCTTGATGAGTATGGTCGCCTTTATCGGTAGCACTGTACGAGCCTCCCTGTTTTTTTTTGTCTTGTCTTCTGAACGTCATGCCCTTGTATTGGCCTTGTTTGTTCTCGGCAAGGGCTGTCGCCTTCAGTGGTTGTACTGCCTGAGCCTCTCCTTGTGCCTTATAACTCTTATAACTCGCTTTTACGTCTATAGCTTTTACCCCGTATGCAAATGGCTTTTACCAAATTGTTTTTTTTTACCCCGTATGTAATTGGCGTTTACCAAATTGCTTTTACTTCCTATTTTTAGTCAATGTTTTTACCCCGTATTTGATTGGCTTTTATCCAAACTGTTTTTTATCCCAGCTAGCCTAGTTACTGTAGTTAGTATAGGTGGTGCTCTCTTTTTAATTTCCCGGTGAGGTGGGGTTCGATTCCCTGGCGAGTTTGGCGAGCTGGTGCTCCCTCACCGTGGTGTTCTCCACTCCCCATGTTTTTATTTCCCCCTGTAGTTAATGACCCTAGGGCATTGCACTTCGCCCTATGGAACGCCACAAAAAAAAAGCTCAGTTGGTAGAGCATCGCACCAGTATCGCGAGGTCACGGGTTCGAACCCCCTTGAAGTCCTGAATTTTTTTCGGGCTTCTTTTCGCAATTGCTTAAATTGCGTTCACAACTGCGAGGATCATTCTTCCTTTGATGTATTTTATTCGGAAAATAGTCGTAATAGTTATTCTAGACGGAGAAAAAGTTGTTTTTGTGAACTTTTGTACGGTCTAAATGTACTGTGCAGACGGTCGGGTAATACTGTTTTTGAGAATTGTTAAAATTGAAAAATAGCCCGGTCGTCAATCTTAATTCTTGTGCTTCCGACCTTTCACCTAAGTTAAGTTTCATCTTAGGGACTGTACAATAATTATCAGGAGTGGTGTGGGGGGGGGGGGGGGGGGGGGGAGTTGGAAAATGGGCTTCAAGTAGGAAAATATTAGGTAAATACCCTCTTCTAAAGGACTGAATTTAGTTATTGCCCCCCCCCACCCCTCCCGGCCTCTGATCAGTCAGAAATTTTGTATGACCCCCCCCCCCCCCCCCTTCACACACCTTTTATATACAAATACCCAGCAGTTTCTTAATATGCACCCACCTGTTATTGTTACGAAGTAATACTTGTTCCAGACGTGGATATACAGCAATACTACATGTTTACTTCTCGTCATGTAAGAGCGAGCAATTTCAGAATACCCCGCATCTCTAGCTACACCGTATAACTGGTTACGCGTCTACGCCGTCATAATTAATTCATAGCTGTGAAAATTCATAATGGTAATTGAACTGAGTGGAATGAAATTTGGTTTGAAATCATACGCGTGATTTCAAAATCAGTGATTATTTAATGCTTTAATATAGATTCTACGGTGTGGTGAAAATAGCCCGGTCGTCAATCCTAATTCTTGTACTTCCGACCTTTCACCTAAGTTAAGTTTCATCTTAGGGACTGTGCAATAATTATCAGGAGTGGTGGGGGGGGGGGGGGAGTTGAAAAATGGGCTTCATGTAGGAAAATATTAGGTAATACCCTCTTCTAAAGGACTGAATTTAGTTATTGCCCCCCCCCCCCCCACCCCTCCCGGTCTCTGTTCAGTCAGAAATTTTGTATAAGCCCCCCCCCCCCCCCCCTTCACACACCTTTTATATACAAATACCCAGCATTTTTTTAATATGCACCCACCTGTTATTGCTATGAAGTAATATTTGTTCCAGACGTGGATATACAGCAATACTGCATGTTTACTTGTTGGACATCCATATCTGGAACAAACATGACCTCGAAGCAGTGTTCAACAAAGCCATCCGATTCCACTTCTAAGTCACTTCATTGCGAATCCGAGTTGCTTGCGCTGGAACTCAATTGCTCGTTAACGTTCTCTCGAGTTTCTAGTGGGATGCAAGAATGATAACCACGAGCGTACTGGAGAACTCATGCAACCAGTGCCACTTTACCTCCACTGATCTTAAAGATGGTCAGACACGAGGGGTCATGTAGCAGGGACATGTCTCAGCGACATGTGGCAGCGAGAAATGTTTGGGTAGTACACACTGAGGGAGATGTAGCAAGAAGTGTAGCGGGGACATGTAGCAGGGAAAAAGTCATAGCGCTTGCACACCACATGAAAATGTCGCGGGGACATGTCTCAGAGACATGTTGCAGCGACACGTCCCCTCGTGTGAACTGACACTATCATAATTGTGCACCATCAATTTTGGAGACATTTTGTGCCCAAGATTGGTGTTGCACAATTGTTATAGTATCAGTTCACACGAGAGGACGTGTCGCTGCAACATGTCCCTGAGACATGACCCCGCGACATTTTCATGTGGTGTGCAAACGCTATGATTTTTTTTCTCTGCTACATATCCCCGCTACACTTCCTGCTACATGTCCTTCAGTGTGTACTACACAAATTTTTGTCGCTGCTACATGACCCCTCGTGTCTGACCACCTTAAGACCATGCTGGTTGAGGTGCATATTCAATCTGTTGCAATACGATTATCTATGTTGTAGTGAAATTATGATTTTGGTGCAATTTTGAATGCAATGGTTAACATTTATTTTGGACCAGTGCAAAATATTTGAACTGGAGAAAAATATTTTCACCAGGGCAAAATATTCGCACTGGTGTATAACTATATTCTACTGTTCAAATGTTGTTGACCATAGCCCAATTTCAATATATTTAAATTCAACTTGAAACAAAAGACAACAATACGAGGCTTAGGGGAATAAACCATATAAACCCTTACTATCATTCCCCTAAGCCTCGCAGTGATGTCTTTTGTTTCAAGTTGAATTTTAATATATCGAAATTGGGCTATTCAAATTTAAAAAGCCAGAAACGCTTTATCACAATATTCGTCTCTATATTATAGAGATAAAGAAGAATAAATAATCATATTGCAACAGATTGAAATTGCAGTTCAGCCACAGAACAGATCATCAAGTATTTCAAGAAGAACTATAAACACTTGAAATAAAATGTTAAGCCTCCCCCTCCTCTTGAGTGACTTATGTTACTTTGAGCCCCCCCCCCCCATCCTGGCTTTGATTTTACTTTATGCCCCCCTCCCCCCCGATGGTTTTCCAACCCCCCTCCCCGATAATTATTGCACAGTCCCTTAGTTAAGGACGGTGCCACCTAATGGCAAGGTATTTTGCCAGGTTTTTGACTATGCGGGAAAAGTAGATCTTAGCAGGGGCTATCGGAATCCAAAGAGAAAATTGGGGGTAACCACGCATTTTTCGGAGATAATTTAGCTTCAATCTGGAAAAAATGCTGACATCAGCATTTTTTCGAAAAAAGGAAAATTAGATCTTTCTTCGCGGATTTCCTTAGAATTCGGCTTTAGATACACAAAAGCAACAATAATTCTAAAAATCTCTAAAACACATAACAAATGGTAACATAACAACTACTGTTTATGTGTTTTAAGTTACAAAATCATCACAACGGAGCCATTATAGGCCCTGACAGCTTTCCCACGTTCGCCAAAAATACAGTCTAAATAACTTTTGCCCACAACAAAAAATTAATTGTGTGCTTAATATGCTTACCACTTCCATTTTATAAGATAAAAAGTAGGGGTCACCACGCGTTTTTACAAGTTATATTTAGATGTTTTCAACTTTTACGGAATCGCTTTCGGGGTCCGCGACATTTTTTCTATGCCCTCCCTAGTAAGTTAAATATTGTGCGTGTCTTTTTCGGGGCATGCTGGGATTTCAACTCGATGGCTTACCGTTCAAAACTTTTACCTTCGGGTACAATAAAAAGACAAACATTGTAGAATTCAAAGTTAACTCTATTTGTAGCTGTAAGTTGCTCTTTTGAGAAACATTTTTCGGGATTTCAAGGTCAAGCAGCACAGTAAAGGATTAAAACGCAAAATCGGCTCACTTCCATTGATTCACAGTGGATCTACGGATTGATTATGTCCCTTCGGACACAAGAGCTTTACATTGTGTGCATCTTCTTCCAATCCATTTCCAACTTGAAAACATCAGTGCTAAATCGAGATGACTGGTCGGCTGCCGAAAAACTCTAGATTGGCAGGTTAGTCTTTTTAAGGTTATTTGGAGCGAAAATGTAAGAAATATTTGTCGAAATTTAAAGTGCTCGAGTTTTGTAATTTCATTTGGCCGCGTGTTTATTTTCTTGTAAAGCTCCTGTAGTTTTCATGGATTCCCTGATACCTTTGGAAAAAATTAGTCTGTACGCTTTAATTAAAAAAAAAATCGTGAAATAATAAAACACTTTTTTGCCGAAGTCTACCGCTTTATTTGATCTAAAAAGATAAGATTTCTTTTTAGTTTATCATGGCACGTTTTTCGCCTATCAAAATTTGTTGTAATGCAATGAAGTCGAGAACTGACACGATGCGACTTCGAAAAACATCACTTACCTATAATAGAGAATAAAGGAAATCAATTGTACCTAAATGCACGAATGTGTTTACGAAAGATTACACTAAAGACCATGCTTGCCAACAATCGAGGAAGGGAAAACTTTAGTCGGATACTTCTCGGCTGTGGAGCAGTCAGTTTTCTTAAGTTGCTGGCTTCATGATCAGCCTTGTTTTTATATCTTCATCAATTCTCAAATATGGTCTTTTTGAAAACGCTTTGCTCATCTCAATTCTTCTTTTCAACGTTTGTTTGATTTCGGCTGGAACAGTTGTTTTTCTGCTTTTTGTTATATACTTTTTTATTCGCAAAAATGGCCACTGGCAAAAGAATTTTGCAGATAAGCTTAAACATAATTAATTTCAAAAAACGCGAGTTTGGCCGCCAAAACAAAAACTTGTGCGAATTGGAAATAACAACATGCCAGCCTTTCCTTGGATTATATGCCTTGAGGATGCTTGTTTTAAATATATAAAAAAAAACACTAGTCTGGTTTGACTTGGAGTTTTGTTGAAATTTTGAATGGAGAAAAGGAGCCAATGTAAACAATCTTTGAAATAAAGGCAAAACGTACGCGTTCTGCTGGCGGCATCGCCAATTTTTCATTACCGAAGCTCTGTCGTTTGCAAAATAGAGAAAGAATTTAGCACTTTTAGGCTGCAGAAGGTCTATAAACACATTTTCATAGCTTTTTGAGAACTCTTTTTATCTTTTAAGTTTAGAGTAGACAGTTTGACATGAAAAGTGGGCGCAATTTAGCCTTTACCTTGCGCGTTCGCGTTTAAAAAATAACCAGTGTCTCGCGCGACTGTCGCGCAATGCATGCGCAGAACGTATGCGCAATAACAATAGGTGGCACCGTCCTTAATTAAGCTTGTTCAGAGGGTGTTCAGAGGGTCTTCAATGGGCGACGCTATAAGGGTAAGCCTAACAATATATATTAGGGGAAATGGTGAAATTACCTGTTTATTCGATTTGTCCGCGTTGGTCCCGATAACTTTTCTAATTAGTAATGCACGGTTTGTTGTTGTTTATCAGCTTATCTTAAATTTTGTGATGGCGTACTTTATATCTCTCGTCATGTAAGATAAAACTCAGCGATGCTTTGATGCTTTAATATAGATTCTCCTAAGACAGAATTCACTAGGCTAGGAGGTATAATAGCGAGGAGCGATTTCAGATTACCCCGTATCTCTAGCTACACCGAAAAGCCGGCTACGCGTCTTCGCCGTCATAATTAATTCATAGCTGTGAAAATTCATAATGGTAATTGAACTTGGTGGAGTACAATTTGGTCTGAAATCATACGCGTGACTTCAAAATGTAAGGAGCGCGCAGCGCGAGTTCGATTTGAAATCAGACCAAACTTGCACGGTTATTAGGGGAAATGGTAAAACTAAAAGTTTATTCCATTTGTCCGCGTTGGTCTCGATAGCTTTTCCTATTAACAAAGCACGGTTTGTTGTTGTTTATAAGCTTAACTTAATTTTATGATCGCATACTTTACATCTCTCGTCATGTAAGAGCGAGCGATTTCAGAATACCCCGTATCTCTTGCTACACCGAAAAGCCGGCTACGCGTCTTCGCCGTCATAATTAATTCATAGCTCTGAAAATTCATAATGGAAACTAAACTGAGTGGAATGCAATTTGGTCTAAAATCATACGCGTGACTTCAAAATCAAACAAGCGCGCAGGGCCAATTCGATTTGAAATCACAAGTACAATTTCAGACCAAAATTGCACGTTTTTTAAGGGAAATGGTGAAACTACAAGTTTATTCGATTCGTCCGCGTTGGTCTCGATAACTTTTCCTATCATAACAAAGCACGGTTTATTGTTGTTTATAAGCTTAACTTAATTTTGTGATCGCATACTTTTCAACTCTCGTCATGTAAGAGCGAGCGATTTCAGAATACCCAGTATCTCTAGCTACACCGTACTTCTGGCAGGGCGTCTACGCCGTCATAATTAATTCATAGCTGCGAAAATTTATAGTGGTAATTGAACTGGGTGGAGTACAATTTGGTCTGAAATCATACGCGTGATTTCAGAATCGAACGAACGCGCAGCGCGGGTTCGATTTGAAATCACAAGTATAATTTCAGACCAAAATTCCACGGTTTTTAGGGGAAATGGTACAACTACAAGTTTATTCGATTTGTCCGCGTTTGTCTCGATAACTTTTCCTATTAATAAAGCACGTTTTGTTGTTGTTTATAAGCTTAACTTCAATTTTGTGATCGCGTACTTTACATCTCTCGTCATGTAAGAGCGAGCGATTTCAGAATACCCCGCATCTCTAGGTACACCATATCACTGGCTACGCGTCTACTCCGTCATAATTAATTCATAGCTGTGAAAATTCATAATGGAAATTGAACTGGGTGGAGTGCAATTTGGTTTTAAATCATACGCCTTATGCGCGCTCGTTCGAATTGAAATCACAAGTATGATTTCAGACCAAAATTTCACGGTTTTCAGGGGAAAAGGTGAAACTACAAGTTTATTCGATTCGTCCGCGTTGGTCTCGATAACTTTTCCTATTAACAAAGCACGGTTTATTGTTGTTTATAAGCTTAACTTAATTTTGTGATCGCATACTTTACATCTCTCGTCATGTAAGAGCGAGCGATTTCAGAATACCCCGCATCTCTAAGTACACCATATAACTGGCTACGCGTCTACTCCGTCATAATTAATTCATAGCTGTGAAAATTCATAATGGAAATTGAACTGGGTGGAGTGCAATTTGGTTTTAAATCATACGCCTTATGCGCGCTCGTTCGAATTGAAATCACAAGTATGATTTCAGACCAAAATTTCACGGTTTTCAGGGGAAAAGGTGAAACTACAAGTTTATTCGATTCGTCCGCGTTGGTCTCGATAACTTTTCCTATTAACAAAGCACGGTTTATTGTTGTTTATAAGCTTAACTTAATTTTGTGATCGCATACCTTACATCTCTCGTCATGTAAGAGCGAGCGATTTCAGAATACCCCGCATCTCTAAGTACACCATATAACTGGCTACGCGTCTACTCCGTCATAATTAGTTCATAGCTGCAAAAATTTATAGTGGTAATTGAACTGGGTGGAGTACAATTTGGTCTGAAATCATACGCGTGATTTCAAAATCGAACGAACGCGCAGCGCGGGTTCGATTTGAAATCACAAGTATAATTTCAGACCAAAATTCCACGGTTTTTAGGGGAAATGGTACAACTACAAGTTTATTCGATTTGTCCGCGTTTGTCTCGATAACTTTGCCTATTAATAAAGCACGGTTTGTTGTTGTTTATAAGCTTAACTTAATTTTGTGATCGCATACTTTACATCTCTCGTCATGTAAGAGCGAGCGATTTCAGAATACCCCGCAACTCTAGGTACACCATATCACTGGCTACGCGTCTACTCCGTCATAATTAATTCATAGCTGTGAAAATTCATAATGGTAATTGAACTGAGTGGAATGCAATTTGGTCTGAAATCATACGCGTGATTTCAAAATCAGCGATTCTTTAATGCTTTAATATAGTTTCTACGATGCGGCGGTGTTATGTTAAGTTTTGTTGATGAAATATCCGACATTCAATAACACCTAAGCCGGGTCAAAAGTTAGAATCAGCACGCTCTAATTGGTGGATTTTGATTTCTTTGATCCAAGGACGGCAGGGGACGGCGGAGAGACAAAACAAAATTTATAAGCTCAATAGCGTTTACGCCACTAGTGTTTAGTGTTGAAGCAATTCCTGAAAAAAAGTTTTTTTTGAAGGGTATAACCAACGAAAAGAAGTATATATTACATGTATTTTCGTTATTCAACTCTGTTATGGTTACCTAGCACTATCGGCACTATAATTGCTCGGGCTTCTGTATGACGCCCGAATACATAAATGGACTATTTTAGTTTTTTTAGACACTGTTCTGCATTTAAATAAATTGACATCGTATACACGTCGCGATGGTAATGTTTTAGATTGTGTCCTATCAAGTTTTGTGATCAGCGCGCCCATCTTACAAATACACAAAACTTTCGCCGTTGTAGTCCTACACTCAAAGATAAAGGCCGTTTTAGAATTAACAAGCCGGTAAACGAGAATGCAACAAGAGATATCAAGCTATCGGGGATGGGAAGAAATGACCGCAAATTAGGGAATAAAACCAGTGTTTGATTACATGTTTTACCACAATTAGAAAGATTAAAAACGGAGCCGGATATTTCACCAACAAAACATAACATAACACCGCCGTAAAAATTTTAAAACGAAAACTAAACCCCGGCAAAAATCAAGAAAATAAGGGGGTCTTAGTTCATTAGCCGCCTTGCTCGCAAACGACGTCAAATTCATGATTTCAGTGAATTCAATCCATCAGTCAATTCGTGGGGGATACTGTGTTGGTCTGCGAAAGTGTATTAAAACCTCTTGTAAATATCGGACTTGTCAGATCTCAATTGAGCCTGGAATGCTAGGGATAGCGGATAAACAAATTCGTTTTCAGTCCTTCCCGATTCTTTGAGCCCGTAATGCAAAAGCAGCGGCTATGCCCTTGTTCCAATCTTCCTCAATTATTAAAACCGGTTTCACACATAAAATGTTTGATCTTGTTATTGCATCAGATTCAGTTCCAGGGTCAAATCAAGTACTTTTCTGACAACTGCGATATTTACAAGACGTTTTAATACACTGTCGCAGACACAAATCAGCGCAAATTGGTTGAATTATGAAGGTTTACAGCGACCGAGGGAACCCGGTGTTGCTTCGAATTCTAGCGGCAAAAAATCTAGCAGGCGTTCCATTGCCGGTACAGTACATCAATGATGAAGGTAAAACATCTATTTATTTTCTTAGGAAAGCGAAAGCGGAAGTGAACTACATTAAAACGGTAAAAAAAAAAAGACTATTGGCACTAAGGTTTTTAAGGCAAAAGGTGAAACTACATGTTTATTCGATTTGTCCGCGTTGGTCTCGATGACTTCTATTAGTAAAGCACGGTTTGTTGTTGTTTATTACAAGCTTCACATAAATTTTGTGATCGCGTACTTTACATCTCTGGTCATGTAAGATGAAACTCAGCGTTTCTTTAATGCTTTAATATAAGTGCTTCTGAGACAGAATTCACTATACTACGAGGTATACTAGCGAGGAGTGATTTCAGAATACCACGCATCTCTAGCTACACCGTACTTCTGGCTACGCGGCGTCTACGCCGTCATAAGTAATTCATAGCTGTGAAAATTCATAATGGAAATTGAACTGGGTGGAGTGCAATTTGGTTTTAAATCATACGCCTTAGCTTATGCGCGCTCGTTTGCCTATTAATAAAGCACGGTTTGTTGTTGTTTATAAGCTTAACTTAATTTTGTGATCGCATACTTTACATCTCTCGTCATGTAAGAGCGAGCGATTTCAGAATACCCCGCAACTCTAGGTACACCATATCACTGGCTACGCGTCTACTCCGTCATAATTAATTCATAGCTGTGAAAATTCATAATGGTAATTGAACTGAGTGGAATGCAATTTGGTCTGAAATCATACGCGTGATTTCAAAATCAGCGATTCTTTAATGCTTTAATATAGTTTCTACGATGCGGCGGTGTTATGTTAAGTTTTGTTGATGAAATATCCGACATTCAATAACACCTAAGCCGGGTCAAAAGTTAGAATCAGCACGCTCTAATTGGTGGATTTTGATTTCTTTGATCCAAGGACGGCAGGGGACGGCGGAGAGACAAAACAAAATTTTCAAGCTCAATAGCGTTTACGCCACTAGTGTTTAGTGTTGAAGCAATCCCTAAAAAAAAGTTTTTTTTGAAGGGTATAACCAACGAAAAGAAGTATATATTACATGTATTTTCGTTATTCAACTCTGTTATGGTTACCTAGCACTATCGGCACTATAATTGCTCGGGCTTCTGTATGACGCCCGAATACATAAATGGACTATTTTAGTTTTTTTAGACACTGTTCTGCATTTAAATAAATTGACATCGTATACACGTCGCGATGGTGATGTTTTAGATTGTGTCCTATCAAGTTTTGTGATCAGCGCGCCCATCTTACAAATACACAAAACTTTCGCCGTTGTAGTCCTACACTCAAAGATAAAGGCCGTTTTAGAATTAACAAGCCGGTAAACGAGAATGCAACAAGAGATATCAAGCTATCGGGGGATGGGAAGAAATGACCGCAAATTAGGGAATAAAACCAGTGTTTGATTACATGTTTTACCACAATTAGAAAGATTAAAAACGGAGCCGGATATTTCACCAACAAAACATAACATAACACCGCCGTAAAAATTTTAAAACGAAAACTAAACCCCGGCAAAAATCAAGAAAATAAGGGGGTCTTAGTTCATTAGCCGCCTTGCTCGCAAACGACGTCAAATTCATGATTTCAGTGAATTCAATCCATCAGTCAATTCGTGGGGGATACTGTGTTGGTCTGCGAAAGTGTATTAAAACCTCTTGTAAATATCGGACTTGTCAGATCTCAATTGAGCCTGGAATGCTAGGGATAGCGGATAAACAAATTCGTTTTCAGTCCTTCCCGATTCTTTGAGCCCGTAATGCAAAAGCAGCGGCTATGCCCTTGTTCCAATCTTCCTCAATTATTAAAACCGGTTTCACACATAAAATGTTTGATCTTGTTATTGCATCAGATTCAGTTCCAGGGTCAAATCAAGTACTTTTCTGACAACTGCGATATTTACAAGACGTTTTAATACACTGTCGCAGACACAAATCAGCGCAAATTGGTTGAATTATGAAGGTTTACAGCGACCGAGGGAACCCGGTGTTGCTTCGAATTCTAGCGGCAAAAAATCTAGCAGGCGTTCCATTGCCGGTACAGTACATCAATGATGAAGGTAAAACATCTATTTATTTTCTTAGGAAAGCGAAAGCGGAAGTGAACTACATTAAAACGGTAAAAAAAAAAAAGACTATTGGCACTAAGGTTTTTAAGGCAAAAGGTGAAACTACATGTTTATTCGATTTGTCCGCGTTGGTCTCGCTGACTTCTATTAGTAAAGCACGGTTTGTTGTTGTTTATTACAAGCTTCACATAAATTTTGTGATCGCGTACTTTACATCTCTTGTCATGTAAGATGAAACTCAGCGTTTCTTTAATGCTTTAATATAAGTGCTTCTGAGACAGAATTCACTATACTACGAGGTATACTAGCGAGGAGTGATTTCAGAATACCACGCATCTCTAGCTACACCGTACTTCTGGCTACGCGGCGTCTACGCCGTCATAAGTAATTCATAGCTGTGAAAATTCATAATGGAAATTGAACTGGGTGGAGTGCAATTTGGTTTTAAATCATACGCCTTAGCTTATGCGCGCTCGTTTGCCTATTAATAAAGCACGGTTTGTTGTTGTTTATAAGCTTAACTTAATTTTGTGATCGCATACTTTAGATCTCTCGTCATGTAAGAGCGAGCGATTTCAGAATACCCCGCAACTCTAGGTACACCATATCACTGGCTACGCGTCTACTCCGTCATAATTAATTCATAGCTGTGAAAATTCATAATGGTAATTGAACTGAGTGGAATGCAATTTGGTCTGAAATCATACGCGTGATTTCAAAATCAGCGATTCTTTAATGCTTTAATATAGTTTCTACGATGCGGCGGTGTTATGTTAAGTTTTGTTGATGAAATATCCGACATTCAATAACACCTAAGCCGGGTCAAAAGTTAGAATCAGCACGCTCTAATTGGTGGATTTTGATTTCTTTGATCCAAGGACGGCAGGGGACGGCGGAGAGACAAAACAAAATTTTCAAGCTCAATAGCGTTTACGCCACTAGTGTTTAGTGTTGAAGCAATCCCTAAAAAAAAGTTTTTTTTGAAGGGTATAACCAACGAAAAGAAGTATATATTACATGTATTTTCGTTATTCAACTCTGTTATGGTTACCTAGCACTATCGGCACTATAATTGCTCGGGCTTCTGTATGACGCCCGAATACATAAATGGACTATTTTAGTTTTTTTAGACACTGTTCTGCATTTAAATAAATTGACATCGTATACACGTCGCGATGGTGATGTTTTAGATTGTGTCCTATCAAGTTTTGTGATCAGCGCGCCCATCTTACAAATACACAAAACTTTCGCCGTTGTAGTCCTACACTCAAAGATAAAGGCCGTTTTAGAATTAACAAGCCGGTAAACGAGAATGCAACAAGAGATATCAAGCTATCGGGGATGGGAAGAAATGACCGCAAATTAGGGAATAAAACCAGTGTTTGATTACATGTTTTACCACAATTAGAAAGATTAAAAACGGAGCCGGATATTTCACCAACAAAACATAACATAACACCGCCGTAAAAATTTAAAACGAAAACAAAATCCCGGCAAAAATAGAGAAAATAAGGGGGTCTTAGTTCATTAGCCGCCTTGCTCGCAAACGACGTCAAATTCATGATTTCAGTGAATTCAATCCATCCGTCAATTCGTGGGGGACACTGTATTGGTCTGCGAAAGTGTATTAAAATTCTCTTGTAAATATCGGACTTGTCAGATCTCAATTGAGCCTGGAATGCTAGGGATAGCGGATAAACAAATTCGTTTTCAGTCCTTCCCGATTCTTTGAGCCCGTAATGCAAAAGCAGCGGCTATGCCCTTGTTCCAATCTTCCTCAATTATTAAAACCGGTTTCACACATAAAATGTTTGATCTTGTTATTGCATCAGATTCAGTTCCAGGGTCAAATCAAGTACTTTTCTGACAACTGCGATATTTACAAGACTTTTTAATACACTGTCGCAGACACAAATCAGCGCAAATTGGTTGAATTATGAAGGTTTACAGCGACCGAGGGAACCCGGTGTTGCTTCGAATTCTAGCGGCAAAAAATCTAGCAGGCGTTCCATTGCCGGTACAGTACATCAATGATGAAGGTAAAACATCTATTTATTTTCTTAGGAAAGCGAAAGCGGAAGTGAACTACATTAAAACGGTAAAAAAAAAAGACTATTGGCACTAAGGTTTTTAAGGCAAAAGGTGAAACTACATGTTTATTCGATTTGATTATTGATGATTATGATTATTCGCGTTGGTCTCGATGACTTCTATTAGTAAAGCACGGTTTGTTGTTGTTTACAAGCTTCACATAAATTTTGTGATCGCGTACTTTACATCTCTTGTCATGTAAGATGAAACTCAGCGTTTCTTTAATGCTTTAATATAAGTGCTTCTGAGACAGAATTCACTATACTACGAGGTATACTAGCGAGGAGTGATTTCAGAATACCACGCATCTCTAGCTACACCGTACTTCTGGCTACGCGGCGTCTACGCCGTCATAAGTAATTCATAGCTGTGAAAATTCATAATGGAAATTGAACTGGGTGGAGTGCAATTTGGTTTTAAATCATACGCCTTATGCGCGCTCGTTCGAATTGAAATCACAAGTATGATTTCAGACCAAAATTTCACGGTTTTCAGGGGAAAAGGTGAAACTACAAGTTTATTCGATTCGTCCGCGTTGGTCTCGATAACTTTTCCTATTAACAAAGCACGGTTTATTGTTGTTTATAAGCTTAACTTAATTTTGTGATCGCATACTTTTCAACTCTCGTCATGTAAGAGCGAGCGATTTTAGAATACCCAGTATCTCTAGCTACACCGTACTTCTGGCAGGGCGTCTACGCCTTCATAATTAATTCATAGCTGCGAAAATTTACAGTGGTAATTGAACTGGGTGGAGTACAATTCGGTCTGAAATCATACGCGTGATTTCAAAATCGAACGAACGCGCAGCGCGGGTTCGATTTGAAATCACAAGTATAATTTCAGACCAAAATTCCACGGTTTTTAGGGGAAATGGTACAACTACAAGTTTATTCGATTTGTCCGCGTTTGTCTCGATAACTTTTCCTATTAATAAAGCACGTTTTGTTGTTGTTTATAAGCTTAACTTCAATTTTGTGATCGCGTACTTTACATCTCTCTTCATGTAAGATCGAGCGATTTTAGTATACCCCGCATCTCTAGCTACATCGTATAGCTGGCTACGCGTCTACGCCGTCATAATTTTAAATTGATAGGTGTGAAAATTCACAATGGTAATTGAACTGAGTGGAATGCAATTTGGTCTGAAATCATGAGCGTGATTTCAAAATCAGCGATTCTTTACTGCTTTAATATAGATTCTGCGAAAACTAAGACCCGAAAACTAAGACTCCCTTTAATAATATTTTCTCTATTTTCACCAGGGTATAAGTTTTCGTTTTTAATTTTTAATGCGGTGTTATGTTATGCTTTGTTGATGAAATGTCCGACATTCAATAACACGTAAGCCGGGTCAAAAGTTGGCATCGGCACGCTCTAATTGATTGATTTTGATTTTTTTATGCAAGGACGGCAGGGGGCGGCGCAGAGACAAAACAAATTTTCAAGCTTAATAGCGTTTACGCCACTGGTGTTTAGTGTTGAAGCAATTCCTAAAATATTTTTTTTAAGGCTATAACCAACAAAAAGAAGTATATATTACATGTGTGTAGAACTGGATATTCGTAAAACAGTGCTCAATACATTAATGTAGAGCGAAGTATATGTTTATGGAGGGGCAACCAGGAAACAGGCTTGTCGGGATGAAAGCGTAGTTTATTTGTTTCTTTCCTCCATAAACATATACTTCGCTCTACATTAATGTATTGAGCACTGTTTTACGAATATATATTATATATATATATATATATATATATATATATATATATATATATACAATTATGTATACAATGTGCCCTCCCGGTTGTTATCATAATGGCTTTATGGCAACTCCTGAACTTGGGCACAGGATGTACGGTTACACATTGTTGGATTGCATTGTGGAGTCACGAGAGTGCTCAAACTGCGAGCAGTTTATATATATATATATATATATATATATATATATATATATATATATATATAAATATACGTTTTGAAGACTTGTGATTGGTCCCTCAAACAATGCTCCTCTGAGCCCTGGAATGGAAGATCACTTGCGCGATCTTGGCGTATTGAAGGTCTTTGTAGAATTTTCACTTGTAAAACAATAAGCTCCGACTCCAGCCAAGACTTTTGACAGGTTTATTCTCAACGTTTCGGCCTCACGGCCTTCCTCAGGAGAATTATTGCACTATGGCTTGCTTACAACATTTCAAAATTTGCTATTAACGGAAATGCGGTTCGTTACAAATACGAATATATATATATATATATATATATATATAGAAGGATGATTTTATCTATGTTTCGCGGGTGTATTCGTCATTCGAAGGTCGAGCACGTGCAAACCATTGACATTGAAGACGAGAAAAATTTACATCAAGCCAGGAGATATCAAAGCGAAAACCCGTGGAAGATCTAAAAGATGAAAAGACAGGAAAAATAACCACGTTCTTTTTTTCACGGAATGAACAGTAACTGGTAAGTTAAAGCTTTTCATTACAGAGTTAAAGTTTAGGTACTTTACGGTTCGATCAGCTGATGACGCGTCGATAAATTCATTGGTTTGTCCAAGATAATTTCTTTCCATAGCATTCGAATTTGTGAACTCTTTTATATTTTTAAGAAGGAAGCATTTTGATAAATGGCCGAGGCAATTTTTCACGGTTTTGTATTATACGGCTCCTTGCTTAGCTGGAAACACGGGAGCAAAAGAAAACGGCAGCCACGTTGAAAAATGAAGTCGGTCCCAGTCTCCTGGCATCTTTTCTGCTCCTCTTTCCAAACACGGCCATACGTCACAAAAACTAAATAGCTGAGTTGGAAAAGGTTATTTAAGTTTGAAAAAAATGTTAAATAAAAAATTTCAACTTTGTAAATCGAGGCAGCGACATATTTCTGTGAATAAATACTAAAGGTCGGCTTTCTTCCCAACCCTAAATTGAACTACCGTAGCCGAGTTATGCAACCAGCAGCTGTCTCCTGAGGATACAACCACCTATGAGCAGCAACAACAAGAATGCTTCAGTAGTACTGCTGACGACTGTAGCTCCCTTTCCTCTGAGAAGAGCAAGCATGCAGTACCAGATCCGTTGCCAGGACCCGAGCGGTTACTCTGATGCAAGAGTATTTTTCAAATGCGATGGAACAGAAGCAGTTACACAGCTTTTACACCTGTTCTGGAAAATGCTCCGATCTATCTGAATCTGAAAAGGTCAGGACTCAAAGCCAGAAAAAAAAAAAAAAAAACAAACGGAAGAAGAAAGGGGTGGATATGTTCAAACACACGTGGCTCACGGATAGGAAAACTTCATTCTGTGAAAAAAACAGGTCAATAAAATTCACTTTACTTGCATGATTACAAGTTCTCTATAATGATTTGCAGTTTGGCTTTCTAAAGTAGGTCTTTAATTTGTATTTCCAGATAGGTTCGTGGTGGTTGGTATGCTGCGACGGAGAAGGGATGTTCTGCCTACGGTGCTGTGTTCACAACACCAAGAACAAGTACGACAAACAGAACACTTTCAACTAAGCATCATCCACCAACTTCAAACATAGTGCTATTAGTGACCATTTTTCGAGCGAGTGGACACATCTCTACTATCCTGAGTGAGCTGGAGAGAAGAAATTCATCCTTGGCTCAGCAGCACAAGGTTGCCCATGAAACCACTGACAAGATCACTTACAATACCTTCATTAGTTCTTACTCGCTTGGAATGGAAAAAGTGGCAAACAGGAAAGTACTCTCCTTAATTGACTTTCATAAGCATATTGGTGTCTCAGAAATGAATCAATTTAAAAGTACAAGTAAACGATGCCAGCGAGAGATGCGCCTCCTCCTTGGTCAACTTAACAAGGAGAAGCTAATCCAACGGATCAAGGATGCCAAGTGGTTTAGCATCTTAGTTGATGAAGTGACAGATTATGCCACTTTAGAGCAGCTGTTAGTTTATGTTGGTTATGTTGATGAGGAAGCAAAGCCACACTTTGATTTCCTTGAAGTGAAAGATGTCCTTGAGATATCATAATCAGCAGATTCGGAGACCATCACAAGGATCACTACTGAAGAGCTGAAAGCCTCTGGTCTAAATTTTGCTTTTTTTTTGTGGGTTTGGGTCTGATGGTGCTAGTGTTATGACTGGCAAGCATAATGGTGTTGGTGCAGGCTTCAAAAGGTGTGCAAAATCATGGTGCACAGTCATTGCATTAGCCACAGGCTTGCATTGGCATGCAGTGACGCTAATGACACTGTGAAATATATTCAAACCATTGAAGTTACCCTCCGCCAGTTGTGGAAGTGGCTACAATATCCAAATCGCTGTTCTGTATTTGTTAAGGTGGTTGTTGCACTTCACAAGATAAAGCTCGCTAATGAAAACCCAGCAAAACAGGAAAACTGGCCAAGTCTCTGGCAGTGAAGATACAGAGAGCATGCAGGACAAGGTGACTTTCAACAGGATAGTGTTTAAAGCATATGCCTAACATGGTTGCCCTGATGCAGACACTGAGGCAGTTCAAGGATGCTGATGCCACAGCTGAAGGTCTCCTCCAGAGAATGAATAACAATAAGTTTGTTGGCACCATGCTCTTGATGAATGCAGTTCACCTCAAAACTCTCAGCAAACTGTTCTAGAAAGACCACACATTCTATACCTCTATAAGACCTGCACTAGAAATAACCAAATCAAGAATTGTTGGCGCACGGTCCTCCCTTAACCTAGTCTCTGATTGCAGAAAGCCATTCAGCCAGGTGGAGACTATGCTGCTCGGAGCTGGAGTTGAGTGAGGAAGGCCAGGTGCAAGCATCCCTCAACAACCCTGCAGTCAACTACACAACTGCCATGGAGGTGAACCTGGATAGACGATTTCAAAAAGCAGCACCTGTTCTCGAGGCATTTTCTATCTTCGACTCAATATGCCTTCCAAATCCAGGAGATCCAACCTTCAAGATGTATGGTGTAGACAGTGTAGAAGTGCTGTGCAAGCAGTTCCAGTTTGACAAAGAACACACTCTTGCTCTGGCACAACTTCAAGTACCTTATGTCATCGTGGAAAGTACCCTCCACTGTGCTCCGAGGGAATGATGACCTTTGAACAACTGAGTTTATTCTCAGGAAAGTTGTAAAAGAGCAGGCCTCTCATCGCGTCAACCTCTCCCACAACGTGGATTCTGCCCAGATTTGCCTGACCCAGCCCATGTCCAATGCAGCTGTTGAAGTGCAGTGAAGAGGGTGAAAACAAGGCTGAGAAGTCGCCTCAAGAACGATATGTTCTCCAGTCGCCTGCACATTACACTGAATGGTCCTTCCCACCAGTCTGAAGAGTGCAAGGGCATGCTAACAGATGCCACAAAAATCTGGAGAAAAAGCAATTCCAGAAATCTGCCATCCCTCCAGAAGCTCCCAATGCTTGGAGGATCAGACCATGAAGCCAGCCTCCACCACCAAGCTGCAAAGGTTGGCATTGGTGTTCAATTATTTTGAACTTCCAAATGCCCTTCCAGCTTCTGAAGACGAGGAGGGCAATGACTTGTCATGTCCAGGTTGCAGCCCAGTCAGTTGCCAGTGAAGCTGATGTTTGTCATGCTGCACTGGATGCTATGGGACCTATGGATATGGGAATGGAATCTGGCATTGATTTCGACTTTGATATGGAGGGTGATGACTGATGAGAAGTCTCACTGATAGCTTAATTGATAATATGTTCTCTTATACAGGGTACAGCTCTGGTGTATGACATAATCTGCTTAAATTACTATACTTATTCGCAACTTTAAAATAATTTAATTGTGAGCTAAGAAATAATTGTAAAACACAGGATGGCAATTTATAAATAAATACCCTCGTCAATATAACACTAAATAAATCGACTTTGTTTTACGAGGGTAGCACTTCGTTTATGAAAATAAATTATCATGCGCATTGCTCTCAGGTAGGATTCTCCTTGACTTGTGTTCTTTTCTACAAAAAGAAGAAGAAACACTGATCAAAAATGACCTTAATTTTTTATGTTCTTTTTCCCCTCAAAATGCACCAGATTGCATCTCCGGGCCACGTTTTTTAAAAACAATCTCCCGAACCCCTACATGTATGTAGTTCCAATATTATTAAATACAGTTTGACTCATTAAAATTAAATTAAATTCAAAATGACATCCTAGATCATAAAAAGCTTAGGGCTTGTTTAGTTTTCCAGTGGCTCCCAAAATCCGAAAATTGCTTTTTTCTGTGACAATTCTGTATAATCTTATAATTTCCACTGAATACGTTCGATCAAACGCATGCTTAAGTTTTTTTGATTATGATTGTGATTGTTATGTAGGTACCAAGCCTAGGCCACTGTTTTGTTCTCTCCTCAACTTCCGCGCAGTCAAAGAGCAGAGAACTAGCTGCGGAAACACTTGCTATGCGCCAGGCTATACAAAGCCTTTCTTGTAGGCTGCATTACATGTGCTCTGTAACATCCAAAATGGCCATGCTGGCTGGTGCTCTTACCTTGTACATTGTAAGTTCAACTTTGCTGTATTAGTTGATGGGCTAGAGAACTTTATGACAAAGGACAGCCCCAGTGGTCTTTCAGGTCAAGGTTTGGGCCTGGAGCCCACAAATCACCACACCCAATAAAAAACTATCCTGATTATAGCAACTCTTGCATTGTAAAATTATTTATAAAAAAAATGTTGATCATCTTCATGTATTTTTGTTCTTCAGACAAAAGCAAATTTAATTTGCCTACACACAGTAAGGTTTGTGTAGAATTATTTTGATTCAAATTTGTAGAATGTAGTTAGCCCTTTACGGGTACTCCCAACTTTTGTAGGTGTCCTTTGGAAAAACATTCGCACACACGCCAGTTTCAAGTTAGAGTAATGACAAACTATGTATCGTCATCTACCAATAGAAAGCTTAATAAATGAAGTTTTTGATAAAAAAAATATGATTTTAGTGACCTCTTTTTTCAAACAGCCAGGAGCCGATAAACCACCAATTGACAGAACAACCCTCGGTCCCATTCATTCATTCATTCATTCATTCATTCATTTATTCATTCATTCATCCACTAGTTTTACAGTCTCAGTTTCATTAATTTATTCTGTGCTTGCACATTATTTTTTTTTACAGCTTCCTGTACTTGAAACCGAGAGTGGAAATTTACTTAACAGTGCAAACAGCATTTGCAGGTACTTTTTTTTGAAGTTGTCATTTCTATACACAGATGGAAATTAACATTCGCCGGCATGCCCGGGCGAGTTTCAAATCTTCTTGGACGAGTACAAATTGTACAATTTTTTATGCAGTTCTGAATGGTGAGTGCTGTCAAAATTAAGGAAAATTAACATAAGAAATTTTGGTTTTCACTAAACATGTATTTTCCTCTGCAGATACCTTTTTGAATTGAACAAAAACCCAACAAAAGATTCCGATCCTAATAAAGAAGCTGTTATTGATCAGTGGGTTGAGTGGGAGAGTGTAGCTTTACAGGTCAGTTATTGATCAGTGGGTGGGGTGGGTGAGTGCATCTTTACTGGTCAGTTATTGATCAGTAGGTGGGGTGGGTAAGTACATCTTTACAGGTCAGTTATTGATTATGGGGTGGGGTAGGTGTTCATTTTTATAGGTCAATTATTGATCAGTGGTTGGGGTGAGTGAGTACATCTTTGCAGGTCAGTTATTGATCAGTGGGTGGGATGGGTGAGTAAGTCTTAACAGGTCAGTTATGATCAGTAGGTGGGGCGGGAAAGTACATCTTAACAGGTCAGTTATTGATCAGTGGGTGGGGGTGGGTGAGTACATCTTTACAGGTCAGTTGTTGCTTATGGGGTGGGGTAGGTGTTGTACATTTTTATAGGTCAATTATTGATCAGTGGTTGGGGTGGATGAGTACATCTTTACAGGTCAGTTATTGATCAGTGGGTGGGATGGGTGAGTAAGTCTTAACAGGTCAGTTACGATCAGTAGGTAGGGCGGGAAAGTACATCTTAACAGGTCAGGTATTAATCAGTGGGTGGGGTGGGTGTCAGTACATCTTTACAGGTGACTTAGCTATTGATCAGTGGGTGGGGTGGGAGAGTACATCTTAACAGGTCAGTTATTGATCAGTGGGTGGGGTGGGAGAGTACATCTTAACTGGTCAGTTTCTTGATCAGTGGATGGCGTGAGTGAGTACATCTTTACAGGGCAGTTATTGATCAATGGGTAGGATGGGTGAGTACATCTTTACTATAGGTCCGTTATTGATCAGTGGGTGGGATGGGAGAGTACAATTCTTTACATATCACATTATACAAATGTAATTATATTGTACTACAGGTCAGTTGTTGACAAGTAGATTAGGCCCATATAACATGAAATTATTTATTTATGCTTGTTTCATTGCAGCCTGTTCTATTTCCCCATCTTGTGTTGTCCATTGGCCTTCACAGAAAAGACAGTGAGCATGTCGAGGATTTGACAAATCTGCTGAAACATGCAGATGAAGCTTTGTCTTCACACAAGTTTTTTTCTGGGGTACAATTTATGATCAGATTGTTTCAGTAATAAATTAGTGTATTAAGTATTTACCGGTACATTAAATTATGTTAAGTGTCACCATGTCATTTTACTTCATGTACATATCTATCATTGATGTTCACTGAGTATTATTTTGAAGATTCTGATGGTCAATAATTGACGTAAAACCCATTTTGTTTTGTTTCAAACCTAAAAAAGGAAATTGTCGTTCATTGAAACAATGACCAAGTTTTTCTACGTATATACTGTAGTATGTTAGGTCATGATTAGATTTACTTTCAGGTTAGAGTTACATGAACTTTACTGAACCAGCTAAGTCATCATATTTTTTTTAACCTTAGTTTTTTCAAGCTGGTGAAATTCTCAGTAAATTTATAGCCTGGCTTAATTTTACTTTAAAAACTGTATTAAATTGAAACAGCATGAAGTGCTTTTTCGCTAATTTTAGCGAAAATATACGTTCAATTCTGGATATAATGGAATATACGGAAGTTAAGAAACTACCCATTCTATTATTATTTATTGACTTCGAAAAAGCTTTTTATAGTTTAGAATAAAGTTTTCTTAAAAAAATGTAAAAAAAAAATTATTATGATGTTAGAAGATGGGTGAATATTTTTTACAACGACATTCAAGGTTGCGTTATAAACAACGGCTTATGCTTTCGCTATTTCAATATAGAAGGTGGAGTGAGGCAGGGAGACCCCCTCTTCCCTTATCTTTTTGTCACTGCAGTTGAAATCCTGGCGATTGCTATAAAGAATCAGGAAACATTAAAGGAAAAACTATAGACGATTAAGAAACTAAATTATTGCAGTTTGCCGACGACACAACTGTTGTCCTACCAGCCTTGGATTCAGCGCGAGCCTTGTTTGGATTACCTGAACGTTTTGAGAAAAGCCCCTGGACTTAAACTTAATGTAACGAAAAAAAGAAGCAATGTGGATTGGGTCATTTCAGAATTGTGAAAATGAACCACTAGGGGTTATGTAGAAAACATGTGTTAAATTTTTAGGAATATATATTACATACGATGTACAAATATTAGTAGAGAAAAACTTTAAGCAAAGGTTGAAAAAGATTAAAAATACAATAAATCTATTGTATCAGCAACCTTCGATCGAGAACTATTAGACTCGTGGTCAAAATTAAGAGAAGTCAAGGATCCCGAAAATATATATATAAGTGTATTTTATGGAACAACAAAGAAATGAAGATCGACGGCAAAAGTGTTTTCTATAAACATTTTTTGATAATAATATCATATACACAACTCGTCTGCTTTATGAGATGAAAAATGTCGAGTCTTTCAATGTCGTCAGAGATGCAGGATAGAAGAACTCAAAATTTTTAGTATGGACAGGTCTAAGGCAATCAGTTCCATCGAAACTGCGTTTTCGCATACCTACCTTCGAGAATATCCTTGCTTTAGAAAATGTTA
Source organism: Cladopsammia gracilis (assembly GCA_022457155.1). Taxonomy (NCBI): domain Eukaryota; kingdom Metazoa; phylum Cnidaria; class Anthozoa; order Scleractinia; family Dendrophylliidae; genus Cladopsammia; species Cladopsammia gracilis. The sequence goes on from JAJGOT010000691.1 coordinate 273,269, forward strand.
AGTGTCGTGACTATTATCATTATCTTATAAAGCAAAAATACGAAAAACCAAATAAATGGGCTAAGTTAAGAGAAGAATTCAACCTAGAGGATAAGCAACTTTCGGAGGTATTTGTGATCCCACTGAGGGTTGCAAATGAACCTTATTTACGTTCTTTTTGTTATAAAGTATGAAATTCTATTCTATATACAAATGAATTACTTTGTAAGATAGGCTATGTTTCTAACTCCAACTGCTCCTTCTGTCATGGACTATAGAAACGATATCTCATATTTTCTTTGACTGTTCTTTTTCGATTTCCTTTTGAAATGAAGTTGTGACAAAATTTTAAGCAAAGTTAAAAGTTGCGTAAACCTTTCGTTAGAATATCGTGAGATTACTTTAGGGTTTTTAAAGGGGGGGGGGGGGGGGAGAGATCAGGATCTGCGAAACTATATAGTCATTTTAGGAAAAACGTACTTGTGGACTTGCCGGTGTAAAGAAACGAAACCAACTTCTAGCCACTTTGAAAGAATTTTACATATTAAATAAATATCAAACCGAAAACTATATTTCTTTTGAATTGAATAATATGAATTTCTTTAGGAAAAAATGGAGAATGCTTGAGGAAATGAATCTTTTAAATAATTAAGTCCACAATTATGTTAAACAATGTGCTTTATAAACTATAACTGTTATCCCTAGTTATCACATTCTATTAATAAACCTTGGAGTGATTTTAATAATGTTTTTTTCTTCGAAAACCCTGGGCTTTCCTCCACCCCCACCCCCAACCCTAACCATTTCTCACACACATCCTGTTATCGTTAGTTATTTAATTACTTACATTTTTACTTACTTAGATTAAAGTAGGTGGTTGTAAATACATGATTGTGGAAACAAAATTAAAAATTAAAAAAAAATGAAGTGCTTTTTATTCAAGTTAGTGAGAATTGGAGTTAACTGGGGCTCAAGTTATCTATTTTGTTTTTGCCAGGCTGAACTTGGATTAGCTGATGTTGTTCTCTGGGGCTCTCTTCATCCTTTGTTTCTTGGGGAGTCTGACTTATGTGGTATGTACACTTTTACTTGGCGCTCTTTTTTGACATTGATCACAAAATTACTACATAACGTTTAATTGCAACATTACTACAAAAACAATTTAGACACTGAAAAAAACTTCATTAATTTTATTTTCTTACTTCTACTGTGATTATATGTTGAAGACTTCACCTCCCTCCCTTCTATCTTATTCAATATTACACTGCTGGTCAGGTACATGCAGTCTGCTGGGAACAAAATACAACATTGATTGGAGTTGGGTAGAGGAAAGGTGCAGTTCAAAAGTACCAAAAATTGCACCTTAAATTGATAAACAATTTTGTCATCAATTGTAGTTTGGAGATGGCCCGTGTTCTTCAAACAGTTTTCTTTGTAATCTGTTTTTATTATTTTCTCCCCATTTTAGGTCCTCAGATCACCAGATGGCATGATTATCTTATGACCCAGGATGTTTTCCGCAGAACTGAATCTGAAGTAATAGGGAATAATGGGATCACAGCATTCAAGGTAATCTGGAGGGAACCAAAGCACCAGTCACTGAGCTAATGAGGGTCCTACTCAAGCTTTGAAAAGCAAAAATAAAGACAAAAGGGTGTCATTTAATTATTTTGATCCCACATGTACAGTGTACAATGTACATTGTACATGTACGTTGTAGATGGATGCCTGTGCTGTCGCCAAGCTCTGGTTTCTGTGCAATGAAGCAGCTTCAAAATTGTACATGCATTGCTTCTAATTTTTAAGATGAATAAGGCCTTCCGAAGAGCTTAAATCTACAGAGACAATTTGTTGTGTGCTCCTGATGCTAACAAAAACAGGTGACTGTGCCTCCACATAATGTCAGTTGCATCCAAACTATGAAACAGCCTACCCAGAAAAATCACTGATCTTGGATTATTGTCAGTTTTTAAACGTGATCTGAAGATACATCTTTTCAGACATGCTTTTAATTTGTGTCATTTGTAAATTTTGTTTCTAGTCACATTTTTAATGTTATTGATTTATCCTTGTAAATCGCATTTGACCATTTCTTTATGGATTTGCACTGTATAAATTTTAGCTATTGTTACTTACTATTAATAATAACAATAAGCAGAAAATAATCTCATCCTGGATCTTGAGTAAACCACTCGTACTCGATCATACCTTATACAATACTGTGCCTTTTATCAGTGGTGCACTTTTACATCTCTGACATTTGTCCGTCACACCATCAACATTCGTATAGAATGTGATAAAGAATTCTCGTTGTTTTTCTAGGAATCCCTGTTGGCAATGTCTGGAAATCAAACTGCTCCAATCTCAAAACCCCAGGAAACCAGTGAAGCCAAAGAAAGTACAAAAGGTGAGGAAATGACACTGGATAATTAAAATCATTAAAAATAACTAACCTTCAAAAACTGTTTTTCCTCCATTTAGCTTCACATGCTTCTCAAAAAGAAAACAAAGATGACATTCCACTAGAAGAGGTGAGTTATTGTTTGGATGGAAGATAATGAAATACCTACTAACACGAAATATTTAATGTAGCTGGAGGTGCAGTTGATTTTCAAAATTAAATCTAGATGTTTTAGCACTGCTGTCGTCCCTTCGTCATTTTGATTTTGAACTCGTGTTCAGTGGCGCTACCTGGTTTATTATTTAACCATACAATGTGGTATGACTTTATATTAAACATTTGTTTTATTGCAGGTCAGTCAACTTAAAGTCTGCTCACAGGAGGAGATAGATGAAGCTTTTAAAAGTTGGAATAATGGCAGCAAGAACCGTCCTAAGACTCGCCGACTTGCTGACCCAATGTAAGGTTAATTTTAACTACATGTAATGGACATTATTTTGTTATTGTCCTTTTAGGACAATAACATGATCTGAAATCTTGTCATGAATTTGTCAATTTTTTTTTCAGTATTCGTTTCAAGAACATCCCTGGTAGTTTCATCTCATTCAGAAGCCTTCAGGGCTCAAAGAAAATTCAATTTAAATTCTGAAATAAGATAACACGTTTACCTGGATCAATCACATTGAATTCCTTTAATCAGAAATTTAGAGCCACAAGAATATAGTTAATCAACTGGAATTTTGCGGTCACTTAAGGCTGGTTTTCACTAACGACGGAGTCGGGGTCGGAGTCGGAGTTGGAGTCGTAATCAGAAGCGCAGAACGTTACGATCAAGTGAAAATCAAACCGACGGAATCGGAAGAAGATTACGGAGTCATAAGCGGAATCGGAAGAAAATGGAACCGTTCTGATTCTTCCGATTCCAATTCTTTCGAGCTTATCACTCCGCTTACGACTCCGATTTTCGATTTTCACTAGGTCGGAAGCGCTCTTACGACTCCGACTACAACTCCGACTCCGTCGCCTGTGAAAACCAGCCTTTACATGTAATGCACCGTTCATTTAACTTTCTGTCTTTTATGCTATAGTCATACAAAAACATCTTCTGTGTTAGATGTCAATTTATTGAACATGTGAGATAAATTTTAGTTAATCAACAACTCTTGTCTCAGGCGACCTTTGTCAATTGACCTCACGTGAGAACCCTAGGGGGATCCCCTTACTCGGATTATCCAATCAGAATACACCACGCTGCCATGACAAGCGTGTGTTTTCACGTGCTTGAGATCATTCGAGCAAATGTTTCTTGCTAAAACAATCTACAAATGTAAATCTCTGCAAAAATTTTTCGTTCCCTCCCACCCTCCCCAATAGCTTAGGCTCACTTTTTGCTTAAATTCTACCTAGATTCCTCACGTGAGATCTTGCCAGGAGTCGCCCATATCTCAATAGTCGTTAGCACTGTTGAGCACTTTGTCACCCACTTCCCCATTTTCAGCCACATAAAGTTGTTGTTGTGTTGTTTTGTTAATTTTTAAGGGATAAACCCCTTTAAGCCCCATTATCGATATACAAATTCTCCATACTACCTCGAGCTCCATACATTTCTTATAGTACCCTTTTAGCGGAGATGCGATCATTCCATTAATTCTCAGGACTTACTTTCTGTACACCAATATTTCAAGGAGAAATCTTATATTGATCACTTGTGGCTTAAAGGGGTTAACCATTTGCATAAGAGAACAAGAGAAAGTTGATTAATGATCATGATCAGATGCTTACCCTCAATGATCTCCCCAAAACTTTGTACCTACATTTACTTGTATTTCTTCACAGTCTTCCCTTGGAAGGAGAAAAGAACATTCTGATCACTAGCGCCTTGCCCTATGTGAATAATGTACCGCATTTGGGAAACATCATTGGTTGTGTACTTAGCGCTGATGTATTTGCCAGGTAATTGATCCACTGAGAGGAAAACGTTACTTTTCAACTTTTCCAAACTTGCTCATCACGAAAAACAGAATCACAAAACAATGTAACTATATGATTATTTTCTATTCAAGTGTATCTGGCCTACTTTAGAGGCATCGCATTCTGTAGAATTTTTCTTTTGAACACACAAACAGCACGTAATTAACTCTAAGGCTGGTTTTCACTAGCGACGCAATCATACATGTACATGTACTCTGGCCATAAAAAAAATATTTGCAATTAAAGTAACTTGTTCAGGCACAAGATAGGTCTTTCTATTTTTTTTTATTTCTATGCATTTTATTGAGCATTTTTTAACATGAGCCTCTGGCTCGGGAGACTTGGGCAACCACTCCCCGCATTTTCGACGTGAAGTAAAGTTACTAATTACTATAGGCACAAAGATAAAACATTTTTCTTGTAACTGCCCTCGCATTTGTGCGTTTTCGTATGCAGTTTTGTATTTACAATTATGCTTGAGCTTATGCTTGCATCGTTAGTGAAAACGAGGCGCAATTTTCTTTTTGCTGTAATCTGTTGTAAATTGACGACAGAAGCCGTTAATGTCGCAATGCGACCCCCAAAAACCTCATGTAGCCTCGACTTTAAAGAAGACAACCATGCTAAAATTATGGTAGTAGTTGGTAACATATTTTCAGTGATTGTGAGCAGTTGTCTGGCTTTTTGTTAACAGGTATTGTCGTCTCCGTCAATATAACATACTATATATTTGCGGGACAGATGAATACGGTACTGCTACTGAAACCAAGGTAAATCACGTTTACATTTGCTGTCTGAAAAATACCAAGACCAACAGCCTGTGAATGCATGTTTCAGGGGTACAGAAAGCGCAAGGTTCGCACAGTCCTGAAAAGTCTTAAATTTTAGAAGGAGTTAAATTTTAGAAGCAGTTCTAATTCTCCAGAAACTGTTGCTTTCATTTTACTTGTTACTCTAACATCCTCTTGTCAATTTTCATACAGTTTCATCGAGTATAGATCTACTTAACCTTCATAAGAATCCACGAGAATATCTTTCACCCTACAGTGTAGTGTGGCCGTCAACTCGTGTCGAATCTCATGCACTTTAAAAACGATTCTGAACTCGGGACGAGTCTTAATCCCGATTGAACTGGGCTTCATATAAAGCTTCAGAATATTCAAACAAGACGCCAGCGCATGAGAGTTGACGCACAACTAAGAGTGGTTGCTGCGGAAAAGAGCTTTGTGTCAGTTCTGGTTAATGATTGTGACTATAACACTTATAGTGCAGTCTTGTTGTCGAAATTTTATGCACTGAGCAAAATTGCCAAACACTTTGCACAAGGCATGGCCTGTAATGTTACTGTAACAGCTACGTCTAAACAGGGTGTTTGAAACTCCTGAGAGGACCTTAGAGTATTCGAATGTTTATTAGAGTCTATTGTACAACGTGTGATCTCAGGTTAACCTTGTTTTGTTTCTGTTATCAGGCGTTAGAAGAAGGCCTCACACCACAGCAGATCTGTGACAAGTACTTCAAGCTGCACAAGGAAGTCTATGAATGGTTTAAAATAAAGTTCGATTACTTTGGAAGGACGACAACTCTACAACAAACTGAGTGAGTATTTGACTGGGACTTGAATGTTTGTCCAAACATGATTATAACGAATCCCGTTTTACCGTGTTCCCTTATCAACAGAATCGCGCAAGACATTTTCTGGCGGCTTCACAAGCAAGACCACTTAGTGGAGGACACGCTGGAACAGCTCCAATGTGTTGAGTGCAAAAGGTGTGTGTATGAATATAAGGTGCATGCAGCGCCAATTTCAAAACAAACTCGCAGATACTTTTTATGCTTCACGCAACAAGGAGAAACTGCCGAAAGAAAGATTTTTGTTTCACACACTTTATGTAAATATTTGCATGAGCGACGCTTGTACTGTAAGGAGGAATGGAAAAAAAACGTTAGTGCCAAAATTCGAAAATCATTCAGCATATCTTTACCTCTTGCAGCTCGGTCAGATAGGGCAACGTGAATTTGTCGCCGGGAAAAATTTAAAAGTCCACAATAAAAACTTCTTTTTTTCTGCTTCCCGGTTGAAACTTTTAGCCACAAAATGTGTTCTAACTTTTGAGTTTGTGGATAAAATCTTAAAGTATGTCCGTTCAAACAAAACCTACTGGGCAGGGCAGTGGTTCTAACTTTTGAGCCTCGATAAAAAAAAAAAAAAATCAGGAAATTGTGACCATTCAAGTGAAAGCGGCTATTAAGCAGAACTATGCCATTATGCTGTTTTTCACCTTCAGTTTTGAACATTTTTACTCGTGGCAGTGACATGATTGATAGGCTCACTTTCTACCCTCGCGTTTTGTCTTTATTGATCCATATATTATTACATGTATGTGTGCTTTGCTGCGATCCATTTTAATTTTTCGTTCTTTTATCGCTGCAGATTTCTCGCTGATCGATTTGTGGAAGGCACTTGTCCTTTATGTAACTACGAGGTAATACCTCAGTCATTTTTCTTTTCTTTTCTTTTCATTTCCTTCTTTATTCAGTTTTTGCAAGTTCAAATTAACGCTTATCCCAAGCTAATGTTTTACCTTTGTAAAGAGTAATAGAATGTTTAATAGATAACAAGGAATTTTAAGGATGAAAATCAGTGATGGCAAATTGGCACGAGTGTTTCATAACGCACTGACATTTGTAACGTAACTGGCATGTTCGTGAGAAAGAAAGGTTTTAAACTGCCGTAAAAAATCGTTGCGTTAAGAATCGTCCACATGGTACGTGGAATGATCAAATTTTTCCAGTTTGATTTTTGTTTTCCTTTGAATATCATACTGAATCTAAGACAGAGGAAAATAATAATCAAACTGATTAAAAATTTTCATCCCGAAGAAAACTTTCAACCACAACATGACGATTCGTTGTCAAAAATGGAGAGGATTTGCAAGTCGCACCGTGACACGTTCTGTAAATTACAATTAACTTTTACGTTTTTAGGATGCCAGAGGGGACCAGTGTGATTCCTGTGGGAAGCTTATCAACGCCATTGAACTTAAGGTAAAGAAAAGGTCCTTTTATTTGTTAGAACACACTGTACATGCAGGATATTTTTAATATGAAGAAAAATTGCTTTTTCAGAAACCTCGCTGTAAAGTTTGTGGAGGAACACCAAAAGTGAGAAGTAGCAAGCACTTGTTCTTGAATTTGGCCAAGGTAAATACTTTTATATGTTTCTGGAAGCTCGCCAATATCTGCATGTAGATCTATAAGCCGTTCAACCGCTCAGCCGTTATGACTTACTTAGGTGCAGTCGGAGTATTCCACTGGCTTATCTTACTTTGAAGTTACTTTTAATATTACCTAGCCTACTTCGGGTCAAATTCTGAGAATACAAAATCTGGGAGTTTACTTTGCAACTGCTAAACCATTTTACCTCTCCTTCGAGGCATTTTGCGTTACATTGTTTTTTTTATAATTGAAGGGCTGAGAGCATATCCAGCCTATGTGACTTTTTTTATTTTTTCGCGCTCAGATTTGTCTCATTTTATCGTACAACAAATAATATCATAAACCCTTGTCGAATTTGCACTTACCCTAAGGAATTTGACTAATTTCTCCTGAAAAAAGCAGAGTTCTGGCCCTCCAGTGCTATGACTGTACATTCAGAGCGTAATTGCGTGGCCATTTTAAAGCAGTTTGGCCGTGAGAATACGCGACTGCAATACTTCTGACCGGTGCCAACAACCTGAACGAAAATACCGTTATTTACGCACGCCTGGCTCGCTTATCTATCGTGAGCTCACTACGGCAACACATCGCCTCTGTAGCGTGTGTGTGTAAGTAAGCCAACGTGTATGAGGCCCGTTCGGTGATTGAAAGACATCGTTAAGTCCGGAAATCCTTAAGTCTAGCACCTCTCAAAGAAACGAGTCGTGTTTCTTGTCCTTCCTTGTGTCTGAAGCGCCGTTTAGCGCTCGAGGTAACAAACGGACCTTGGTGGGCAACACGAGCCGGCGGGAAAGTCTGGAATCACTTCGGATCAGAAAAGGAGCAGCGTTGAGAGTTGTGGTCCATTCCCCATCCCGTGCCGTGGTCGAAATGCCCGATATCCGAAGTGCTTTCAGACTTCTATTATTTTGCAATAATTTTCGGGTGGGAACTCCATTTCGGTTTTGTCGTAGGATTTCCAGACATGCCTTGCGACATTGGCAGATGGGTCCGCTGTACGTGGTCGGTCACTTGAAATACAGCTTTGGGCAGCTCGAAGTGAGTTCTTGCTGGTCGGCCGAAAGATGTTTCGCGTTTGGAGTCTTAAATGCAACATCAAAATCGATCTAAAAGGCTTTTCAAATCGAGATATGCGTTTTGAGAAAAACGACGGAAAAAAAAAAAACAACAGAAAAAATTCTGAACAATGTTTAGTAGCCACATTTAGTAGCCACATTTATTTGTGGTCTGTCCCCTTTAAATTGCAACTAATTTGTAGTTCACATGCCAAAAATGGACAAATCTGAGCGCGAAAAAATAAAAAAAAGTCACATAGGCTGGATATTCTCTCGGCCCTTCAATTGTGACTACGGTACCATCAAATATACTTTAAACGTGGCCACCCGTTGTTCCTCGTCATAATATTACTTCCTTATTTTTTTTAGCTTGAATCGTCTCTGCAAAGCTGGGTCGAGGAGTCGTCTACCGAAGGTTAGTAAGCTTTGTTGACTCAAGCCGGGCAGGAAAGTTTTACGTGTTTTACAGAAGTTGACAACTATTAACTTTGGTTTTGATAAGTTTTTTTTTCTGATTTGGAGCATTTTTTTTAGTGTAACTTGCATCAGAATTTAAGACGGCATTTGCAACCTTTCTAATTTGTGATTCATCGCATTTTACACAAGTGTAGTTTTTAAACAAAATAACATTTTCTTCTAGGGACATGGACGTCGAACGCGCGCCATATTACCCGCGGATGGATCCAAGAGGGCCTCAGACCGCGTTGCATTACACGTGACTTGAAATGGGGCACCCCAGTCCCTTTGGAAGGATACACGGACAAAGTGTTTTATGTGTGGTTCGACGCACCCATAGGGTGAGATATGGTCTTTTATTTTAGCGGAATTGGTCCCTGATGAACAAGAATCGGTCTGATTGGCTCCGTTAGCAGTGACTGTCAATTTGTGTTTTCGTGGCTTATTTTGAGTTTGTATTGAAATGTTTTGTTCCTGTGGTTTCAGTTACCTTTCCATCACTGCTAACTACACAAACGAGTGGGAGAAATGGTGGAAAAACCCTCAACAGGTGAGTAACACAACAAAGATAATTATGCTTAATCTACTCTTACTTTGCATGTTACATTATTTTTAAATTCTTAATTGGCGATTTTGATAATGGCGTCATTATTATCTCGTGAATACGCGAAGCGTTAAGCGAGATATAGTATCCGGGAACAGATATGCAAATTTTCACTCATGCCATTATCCGTAAACTTTTGTAATTTCTCAGTGTATTGCTTGTTAAAAGATGATTGCTGTATTTTAATTCCCCCGTGTAATTACGTCATCCAGTTGTCTAGACAGTCTCGTTTCACACAATGCATATTTATATCACACTTAGATGTTTTGGTCGTTTTAAATCTGTTTTACTTTTTAATTGTTTGACTTCAAACTCAGTATGAAAAATTAAAACTGATCTGTGGACTTAATCTTACGTTGTTCGTATACACACGATGGCACCAGGGTGTTCATTAGGCATCGGAGATGGGGGAATTCTCTGCCTACTACGCAGAATTCTTCTGCTAAATTTTGATGGCAATATGTAGCTATATCTTCGCTCTTTCATAATATTCTCCTGTTACTTTACACTATTCTCCTGCTACTACAATTCTTATGAAAACCCTGCTGGTTCTAAAGAGCCCTTTGATTCCTTTCGTATTTATATTTTTTAATACTTGTGGAGCTTAAATAACAATAACCCCAATTAACACGAGAAAAGAAAAAACTTACAGGGGCTTTGTCATGGCGGTTTTTATGTCTTTGTCTCAGACTGTGCTAGAATTAAAACTGAGCATCTTACTTCAAACACGAAATGTTCTCGAAACACCAAGAACAAGATATCAAGTAAATTATTGTAGAAAGAATAAACCATAATCAGTTTTTAGCAAATTTTCCAAAACACATTGAATGAACTTGAAAAAATTGGCCAAATTTTTCAAGTTGCAATCCACTTCCATCCTGGCCATCTGTAGTCAGAGACACTTGTTTATAGTTTCATTATACTCGTAAAGCAATTTTAAACAAAACTGGACCATTATTTTTGCATTTCCACCGATATAAATATGTCTTTTAGCTTTTTAAAATAACCTAATATGGTGACATAGCCCGTTTAAGGATTCTGATTGTTGTAGTAAATGACGCCATCTTGAAAACAGCCTATTGACCTTCGCGTATTAGTGCGACGATCTTCAAACTGATGTAAGGCATTATTTGTTGCGAACAGTTAAATATGAGTTTAACTGATAAACCCGTAAAATATATTCCATCTCAACATTTCATGTGTTTATCTACAGGTCACTCTTCATCAGTTCATGGCAAAGGACAATGTCCCTTTTCACACTGTTGTGTTTCCCTGCACTCTGATCGGCGCAGACGACAATTACACTCTTCTGAACTCCATCAGTGCAACAGGTAACAAACCTGTATAATGCCATGGATCGAGCCAGTGAGTTTAGCGTTGCTATGCAGTGACAAATTGACTCATAGCGAACTGGTAAATTAGTCTTCAAAAGCAAAACCATCACGATTTAAACGGACTGTGTCATTGTTTTTTTTTTCTGTTGAAGGGAGGGGTCAAAACTATGACAAAATTAAGTTTAAGTACCTTTCTTCATACATGACATGCTTCTGGAACGTCAATGGGAAGATGTCAAGTACATAGCTATTTCAGTTAATGTTGTCGGATGAAAGCCAGCCTACAAGCCAAGACTGCAAGGTAAATTCACCAAAATCAACACAAATGATTCATTCTTTTTAAACTACTTTGCAGTTGTTCCAATTTGTTTAGTTTGTCTAATGTGACCGGATCCAGGAGCTTGATTTGTAGGGACGGCTTTTAACCGCGGTGTGCATGTTCATGTTCTCCACAAAACCTATAATTTGATCATTTGACGTTTTTTTTCCTTTTTTCTTAATTCTTTTTTTTAATTTCTTTTTCTTTTTCTTTTTTTTTTTGCAGTGAACGGCAAAGAAATATACCAAAATGTAAAACGCACATGCAGAGGCATTGTTTTCGCTCATTAAACCTATTGTTTTGTGCCGTTCTCGCTGCCTCCGCCGTCGTGGCTGCTTAAAGCTCCCCAATGCTTTTATCTCCTCACACTCAGTTTTTGTTTCCCTCTTTTGAAAAAGGAGGCAAACGTCTTTAGTACCGTCGCCCATTTTCCGTCGCGACCGCACTGACAACCGGAATCTAGGATGGCTATTCACAACTACCCATACTACCTTGCGGTCTTGGCTTTGAGCTTTCATCCGACAACGTTAATTGAAATAGCTGTATTCTCGAAGGGAGAACAAACTATAGTCAGTTTTTTTGCGTGAGTTTTACAAGACAATAGGGAAGAGCTTGAAAAACATCGCCCAATTGTTTCAAGCGGCAACCCATGTTCATTCTGGCCATCCTTAGCCAAAAACCTGAGATTATCAACTGGTTGCACACTGTTCATTGAATTCTAAAGATAATTTCCGCTCAGGTTTTGGAAACGTCAGTCACAGACAAAAATCTTATCAAGTAATTTATCAAACACGAGGAAGAGTGTTTTATCAGGATGTCCAAACACTGAGAAGTGGATTGAAAAACAGGGGGGGAGGGGAGGGGAGTAATATATCAAACACGAGGAAGAGTGTCTTATCAGGATGTCCAAACACCGAGAAGTGGATTGAATAAATAGGGCGCAGCACTCTTCGAATTTCACGCGTTTCACCTGGAAAATTTCACTAAAATGCCACAGCATATACCTATCTTAAATTAATCGTAAATAAGTATGATTATTTTTTGCGGTTCATGTAGGAGTGATTCCTATCATGTCCTATTTTGTTTTACTTTGTTTTCTAGTTAGTAACCAAACAGAAAATGGAGTCCGTTTTTTATATTTACAATCTGATCTCTACTAATTTATAGCTACTAACTAAAGATGTGACGTTACTCGGCGTTCCTTATTTGGTGTCTTGATGTTTTGTTCATTCCTCAGAATACCTGAATTACGAAGATGATAAATTTTCAAAAAGTCGTGGAGTGGGGGTGTTTGGTGATGACGCTGCCGACACTGGTATCCCAGCAGACATCTGGAGATTCTACCTGCTTTTCATGAGACCTGAGAACCAGGTGAGCCGGCGGTAAATTGTAGTCAGCCTTCAAGTGCTTTGCTAACAGCACAAAACTCCTGCCGTAAATATTAAAATATGTGCCAAGCGTTTGTTCAAACGGCTTCAACACGATCCAACATTTTCAAGAAAAAAGGAAATATTGAAGCGATGTTGGATAAAGTTTGAACCAATTTAAATTTAATTGTTGCAACACGCTTCCATTTAGGCGAGACTCGACCTAAATTTGATGAAATTTTAAGAGGTTTAGAGAAGGGATAGAAGAAAGAAAATGATTTTTAGAACACCAACAGACAGTTGATACCCACACAAGAGGACCCCAGGTTGCTAGTGGACTATTGTGATGTACATCTATTATTTATTACTACAAATTCTAATTTTAAATCTTCATTAAATCTTCAATATTTCTTATTTCTCTAAAGTTTACAAATCCTTAAATATACCCAAAAATCACCCAAAAATTTATATTTCATGAGATGTGCATAGAGATGTTGGATTGCTTGAAACGTGAACGAGATATTTCCATTGAAACCATGTTAATTGGCGGAAAAATGGCGTTCAGGTTGAGTCCTGCCTTAAGTTTCCAACATTTGGACAACCTGTTAAACCGTCTGAACGAAATGTTCGATAAATGTTGGCGCAAATGTTGGAATGGTTTATCGGGCCTTAAAAGACCATCGTAAATGTCAAACGAAGATCGTCGCTCACGGGAGGTGGAACCACCTCAGTCTGTACTTGGAGACATAGTATTTCCAGTGTTCAAAGCATCCATCAGCGCAAAACAATGCACCACAGAGAAGTTCTGATAGAAGAGTGGCATGTTTCCTTTACAGGTCACACTCCATAGGTCACAGTTACAGGTCATTATAATTGCACACCCAAATCAACCATGTTTTCACTAAAAATATTCGCGTTCGAAGAACGCAATCCTAATTTCGTGTTGGTTGTCCTGTGGTTTATGTGCAGTAAAATTTGAGATTTTTTGGTGGCCGGTCTTCCAAATGGCCGCCCCTATTTTTTTTTTCCAGAGGCTCATTTCCGCCGGAAATTCCTTCGAACGCGTCTCCATAATCTGTGATTACTGCTTGTTTTTAGACCTAGGCTTGTTCTTTTAGCACTGTTTAGACTGTTTCTCGACCATTTTCGGACAAATATCGAGGGACTTTTAATTGTAACCTATGGAATGTGACCTGTAAAAAAATCTGCCGATGCAAGAGACAAAGTTATTCTTTTACTCGGACTCCATCAGATTATCCAATTTGTGGCTCTTGTGACATCGAAATTTGGAATGAAGAACAATACAAATATTACAACCACAAACGTTGTGACTCAAAGATGTCGAGGTCGCTTACGAAAGATTTCGGCTGCAATGACATGAGCGGAAAAGTTTAGTTGTTTTAGAAGAGTGAAGCAAGAAATAAAATATAAATTCAGTTAATTTATTTCTTCACAGGACAGCGCTTTTAGCTGGAATGATTTTATCTCAAGGAATAACAGTGAGTTACTCAACAACTTTGGAAACTTTATCAACAGGTAAAGTATCTTTTTTTTGCATTCTTTCATTTTAACAATTGCTACCTACCCACCTACCTTCCTAACTGCTAACCTACTGTATCTTCCTTCCTTCCTTCCTTCCTTCCTTCCTTCCTTCCTCCCTCCCTCCCTCCCTCCCTCCCTCCCTCCCTCCCTCCCTCACTCCCTCCTTCCCTCCCTTCCTCCGTACCTCCCTGCCAGCCTACCTACCTCCCTACCTACCTACCTCCATCCGTATCTCCCTACCTCCCTACCTCTCTACCTCACTTCCTTCCTTCCTCACTTCCTTCCTACCTCACTTCCTTACTCCCTACTTCAATTCCAAAGGTTTGTGTTAAATATTACGGGTTTTCATTTATTGTTTTTCTTTTAAAAAAAACTGAATAATTTTTTTTTTTCGTTTTTAGAGCATTGATGTTTGTGCACAACAACTTTGGAGGCATTATACCAGCGATGGACCTAACTGAAGACGACAAGAATTTCATAGCACTCATCAATAAAGAGATCAAGTCGTATATCGACAATAGTGAGAGAATGAGGTATATCATCATTTTATGTCTCCTTATAGAAAGGTTTTCAGAACCAAAGTAATAACTGTGGCCAATCACAACAAAGGCTAACAATCCAATGATCCAATCAGGGCTCGAAGCAAATACATGTAGCCGGTGCCAAGCGCGGGAAAACGCGTGCGGGCAAGTCACGAATGGTTTTGGATTTACTTCTGATTGGCTAAGAAAATGGCGCAAGATTTTTTAGCCAACCACAAAGCGTAACAATGACAAATCAAAGTGATAACGAAATAACTTTCAACACTCCCCCCCCCCAAATGAAAACCGCTCTAGATGTATATATATAACGAGGTTGAAAAGAATCGTCATGTAGGCAATACACGAGCCGGCAGTAGTGTAACGATTAATCGAATTCTCGATTAATCGCGATTATGACCAGTCGGTTCGATTCACGATTCTTTGCTTCCACGTTTCGATTTTGGTTCGATTTTTGCAAACCTTTTCCAGGATGCCCTCAATGAGTTATTATATTGTGAAATCAGAATTCAGAACTCTTTAAAATCTGTTTTTTTTTTGATTGACGAGCAAAGGCATTTGCAGTTCGTGCGCCATTTTGTGTTGCCTGGTAAAATTGCCGCCTTTCTACCACCTCTTGAGAATTTCCAAATGAGGCAAACCATGTGCAACACGCTCATTGTCACGTTCCCAAAATTGCGCAAACGACCGAGCAATTGTGATTCTGCCCGCATCTTTTAGATCAGCTGTGTGGAAATATTATGGTTTTCCGGCTAAAGACGGTGTAACGATGTTATTAGTCCCAGGCTCTCGGGGCCTGCTCGGGGTAAAGTTCCCGGATGGTCTCCCGCGTTCAGTTCTGTAAAACTCATGTTGTCAGCGATTAAACGAGTTGTGTTCTTCACGTTCTTTCAAGTTCATTGTCTCACAACCTCGTTACATGGTGTCAGAAGAAACTGTACTGAATCTTACCGATCCTAGCCGTGACAGGAGTGGATTTGGTGGGTTTTGTGGAGCCATTTTTGTGATTTTGTTGAGTATTGTCCTGTGCTGTCCTCGTGGCGAACTCAATATGCCGACAACTCCGAGTGAAGGAGAAAGCACTACTCCTGCTCAGAATCTGCCGAGTACTCAGCCCACCGTGATCACTGTGCCTGTTAATATACCGCTGCCGGAAAAGCTAGACTTACACGGTGGAAATCTTGCGGTTAAGTGGCAACGCTTCAGCCGAGCGTGGTCGAACTATGAGATTGCTGCTCAACTCAAAGACTCGGAAAATCAGAACAGGAACAAGGAACGGAGAACTGCGACTTTGCTCACCTGCATAGGCCCGGATGCATTGGATGTTATCGATGCAATGGCATTCGACACTGAAGACCAAAGAAAGGATCCAGAGATTATCCTCGCAAAAATGGAGAAATATTGCATTGGGGAATGCAATGAGACTTATGAGAGGTATGTTTTCAACCGCAGGGACCAGGAGACAAATGAATCCGTTGATGCGTATGCCACAGCACTGAGAAAACTAGCCAAGACTTGTAATTATGGGTCACTGACAGACTCACTTATCCGTGATCGAATGGTGGTTGGAATTAGTGATAATTCAGCTCGCAAGAAACTCTTACAGACAAGTAAACTTACCTTAAGTCAATGTAAAGATATCTGCAGATCTTCCGAGACCTCAGCACGACAGCTTAAGGCCATGAATCAGGAAGATGTCCGCTATGTGGAAGAGGAGAAAAAGACGCCTGTTTGGAAAAGCAAGACCAGTCCACCAACCAAGTTAAAGGCCTCCCAACGAGTCAACAGGTCAACGAATGGTCTGCAAGTTTTGTGCCAAACAGCACCCTTTTACTAAAAAAAACTGTCCTGCGTGGGGAAACTGGTACCAGAACTGTGGTAAGCCTAACCATTTTGCTGCTTGCTGCCAAGAATCAAAGAAATAGGTCTTATCTATGGAGTGTGAATCTGAAGATGAAGAGTACGTGGCAGTGATTGAAGTAGAAGAACAGCTCAATGCTGTAGCCTCAGCTGGTAACCCTAACCAAGTCTTTGCCACCCTACTTGTCAATGGAAAGGAAGAGAAGTTCCAGCTGGATAGTGGATCAACTGTGAACATCATGGCTGATAAAACAGTGAAAGCCCTATATGGAGAGAATGGACTGGATGACCTGCAAAACACATCAGTGACTCTGGTTATGTACAACCAGTCAGAAGTTAAGCCCTTGGGCAAGAAACGTTTGAAGGTAGTGAACCCAAAGAACAAGAAAAAGTACAGCATCGAGTTCCTTTTTGTTTCTGGTGTGTGCAAGTCGATTCTTGGCCTGAGAGCGAGTGAGCACCTACAACTGCTGACCATCAACAAACAGAACATACTTGCCATGGACTGCAATGCTGTTGAGAGTGGAGTTTCTAGAAAGGAAAATTTCCTTTTACAGTACAAAGATGTGTTCTCAGGAGAAGGAAAAATGGACGGACAGTTACATCTGGAGATTGACAGGAATGTACAGCCATTTCAGCTGCCGACTAGGAGAGTACCAGTTGCCCTGAAAGAGCCTCTTAAAAAGGAATTGGACCGGCTGTCAAACATTGGAGTGATTCAGAAGGTTGATACGCCCACTGAGTGGATCTCGGCAATTGTAGTGACGACAAAGAAGAATGGCAAAGTTAGACTTTGTATTGACCCAAAGCCACTGAATCAAGCTCTTCACAGAAGCCATTATCCCCTGCCCACAATAGACGATGTCCTTCCTCTGCTATCAAAGGCTCGCGTGTTCACAGTATTAGATGCCAAAAATGGTTTCTGGCATATCCAGTTAGACGAGCAAAGCAGTCTTGCAACCACGTTTGGAACACCTTGGGGAAGATATCGCTGGCTGCGAATGCCATTTGGATTATCTCCTGCTCCAGAAGAATTTCAGAGGCGAATTGATGTGGCGCTTGAAGGGTTGCCAGGGCAGAAAGTCATAGCAGATGACATCCTTGTCTTTGGATCGGGGGACACAGATGAAGAAGCTCTTGAAGACCATGACCGCAATTTAAGAGAGGTGCCCACCCGCTGGCAGCAAAAAGGGATCAAGTTGAATGCGGATAAAATGCAGTTCAGACAGAAGGAAGTTACCTACATGGGCCACGTTGTATCTTCAGAGGGTCTCGGCGCTGATCCAAGTAAGCTGAGGGCCATTGGCGACATGCCAACCCCCACAGACAAGCAAGGTGTCCAGAGAATACTTGGCATGGTAAATTATCTGCAGAAGTTCGCCCCTGACCTAGCCGACTTAGTCAAGCCGTTGAGAGAACTAATCAAGAAGGAAAATGAATTTGTCTGGGAGCAGGAAGTCCATGGAAGGTGCCTAGAGAAAGTAAAGCACGTTTTAACCCAAGCTCCAGTGCTCAAATTCTTTAATTCGCACAAGAAGACTGTGCTTCAATGTGATGCGTCCCTGGGTGGTCTTGGAGCATGCTTACTTCAAGATGGCCATCCAGTGGCTTATGCTTCTAGAGCCCTCACTGCCAGTGAGGTAAACTACGCCCAAATCGAGAAAGAACTGTTGTCAATTGTCTTCGGCGTTGAAAGGTTTGAGAGCTATGTCTACGGAAGAAAGGTCTTTATCCAAACTGACCACAAACCCCTGGAAGCCATTATGAAGAAGAGCCTGCTGAGTGCACCGAAGAGACTGCAAAGAATGCTGTTGCGGTTACAGAAGTTTGACTTAGAAGTAGCTTACCGTAATGGCACCGAGATGCATATTGCAGACCCACTTAGCAGAGCTACCTACCTTCAACCAATCAGGAGGAAGAAATCAAAGAAGATATGTGGAGTGTTAATGACGCAAGGTCACCAACCGAAGTGGAGGCCGAGTATGTGAATATGGCAGAGTTTGTGCCAATTCGTCAAGTATCTTTGTCAGAAATAAAGGATGCTACTGAAGCTGATGCAGAACTTGAGTTGTTAACCGCCGTCATTAAGCAGGGCTGGCCAGAGAGTGTGGCGTCTGTGTCCCCCTCTTTGCATGATTATTTTAACTTCAGGGAGGAACTGTCAGTTCAGAATGGTGTTGTGTTCAAGGGTGAAGAATCGTGGTGCCACGTGGTTTGAGACAGCATATTATTGACAAAATACATGCAAGCCACCTGGGCATTCAGGGCTGTCTGCGGAGGGCTAAGGAAGCTTTCTACTGGCCAGGAATGTACAAGCAGATTCCAGAGTTCATCTCAAGGTGCAGCATCTGCAATAGTTACAAACCAACACAACAGAAGGAACCTCTGGTATGCCATGAAATACCAACAAGACCCTGGCAAAGCATCTCGGCTGACCTCTTTGAGCTCAACGGTACTGACTACCTAGTTACCACTGATCGCTATTCTAACTTTTTTGAGCTGGACATGTTGGGTTCCAAGACCTCCAAAGAGATTATTGGTAAGCTGAAGCCTCATTTCGCAAGATATGGACTACCAGATAAACTCACTACGGACAATGGGCCGCAGTTTGATTGTACTGAATTTCAGAACTTTGCAAAAGATTTTGAGTTTGAGCACATCAAAACGTCACCTAGATATCCACAGTCCAATGGAAAAGCTGAGAACAGTGTGAAGACGGCAAAGTCTATCTTAAAGAAAGCTGCGGATGCGGCTTATGAGCCACATCTGTCTCTACTGGATTTTAGAAACACACCATCAGATGGAATGGATAGTTCCCCAGCACAGCGTCTTCTCTCTCGTAGGACTTGCTCTTTACTCCCCGAGGCTGGTCAGCTGCTTCAGCCAAAAGTCGTTCCTAGTGTGGTACAGAAATTGCAAAGTAGGAAACACAAGCAAGCTGTTTACTATGACAGAGGATCTAAGGTGTTACACCCGTTAAAGAATGGAGATGTGGTACGGGTCCTACCTCTGCCAGGTCGGTCTAAATGGTTTAAGGCTCAAGTGGAGGATCAAGTGGCGGTACTATCCTACAAGGTCCGCACGGAAGATGGAAGAGTCTATCGCCGCAACCGCTCCCATCTTTACAAGGTGCCCGAGAAATACCAACCCATCTCAGAAGATGATGCAGTGCAATTAGAAGGAGCAAGCCCGAACCCAACACCCCCGTTGGTGCCTATTGAATCTCCGGCGCCGCAGATGCCCGATGCGTCGGTGACAGCAGAGGTTTCAAGACCGGTCTCCCAGTCAGTGCCTGTTACTACCAGAAGTGGAAGAATAGTTAAAAGACCAACCTACTTCGACGATTTCATTGTCTAGGGAGCTTGCCATCCCTGAATGCAGGAGAACTGAACAGTGAACATTTCGTACAGTTCTCTATTCTGGAACTCATTTACCATGTTAAGTCAGTTATTATGATGAGATTCTATTTTTAGATTTCGTCTTCGTTTCTGCTTGTTTGTTGTTTTCTATGTCTTGTTAAAACAAGGGAGATGTAACGATGTTATTAGTCCCAGGCTCTCGGGGCCTGCTCGGGGTAAAGTTCCCGGATGGTCTCCCGCGTTCAGTTCTGTAAAACTCATGTTGTCAGCGATTAAACGAGTTGTGTTCTTCACGTTCTTTCAAGTTCATTGTCTCACAACCTCGTTACAGACGGGACAACAGATTAGTCTAAAACTATCCGCAAGAAACATTTGCATAATCGAATCAAGATATTAGAAATCGAAAGGCAATAATCGAAATCGAATCGAATCGCAAGGAATATGAATCGTTACACCCCTACTAGCCGGCATTAATCCCTTCTCTTTCATAAAGTGGTCAAGATAAAAAAGACAGAAAAAAAACACTTTCATTTACAAATTAACGAAAAACAAAATCAGATGTAATTCTAATGTTTGGGACGTTTAAAACTTATAAGTGTTTAAAACATTCAAATAACAGCTACAAAGCCGTATTTTCGTATGGTATAAAAATATATGCATTAATAAAAGGTCGCGCACAAGTTAGAATATTATTTCTAGGAATAGCCTGATGGATAGCGATACAAATGACCATAGGCAATTATTTGCAGTGACATGATTTCTCTTCCAAATAAAAAAAAAGAAAGTAACAACTACAGGTGTTGTTCCATTTCAGGATGCGCGAAGCCTTGAAGGATGTGTTGAACATGTCCAAGCTTGGTAACCAGTACATTCAATCCAACAAACCCTGGGTTCTAGTCAAAGGAAGCGAAGCTGACAGGTATTACTGAATACAATAGTAGCCCTCCTTACGGGGAACCACCTCGTTAATGCGACCACCTTGTTGTGAAGGCCACTTTTTAGCAAGCGAAGCTTACACAAGAGTCATTTTCATATCCACAAACCCAGTTAATACCACTGCAGTTTTATAACCCACAGGTGGTCGTAACAACGAAGTGCCAACTGTATTTCACATAAACTTCTAACGTTAAACAGAGCGTTGATCGAAATAAAATAGAGTAATTTCTTTAAGGAATTCTGATGAGTGATCCCTCGAACTTTAGTGATATCTTGCACTAGAGGTGAGGTGACATCATGATCATGTACAGTAGTTGTTGTTTATGATGATGAAGATGATGACGCTGATGCTAATGACGATGGCGATGATGCTGCTGATGATGACGTCGTTGTTGATGATGACGTCGTCGTTGTTGATGATGATGATGATGATGATGATGATGATTACGGCGATGTTATTGTTGTTGTTGATGATGGAGATAATGACTGTGATGTTATTGTTGTTGATGATGACGAAGATAATGGCAGTGACAATGATGACGATGATGGTGATGTTATTGTTGTTGATGACGATGATGCTGCTGCTGATAATAATGTTGTTGATGACGATGATGCTGCTGCTGCTGATAATAATAATGTTGTTGATGATGATGATGATGATGATTATAATGATGATGTAACAGGGATTAGTTTGCTCGCTCTCAACTATGAGAATCTATTAGTCATGTAATAAGTTTGTTTGTGTTTATTTAGATCACGTGCAGGTACGGTTCTTGGCGTGGCGACAAACCTGTCCTGGTTACTGTCGGTTCTTATTCATCCCTACATGCCTGGGATCTGTGAAGAAATTCAACGCCAGCTGCAGGTACCTTAAGTTAATTAAAGTTTAGCCATTGTCATTGTACGACCTTATATTCGCCATGCACTTCGAAACACAAGTTCCAGGTGTCATAAAATGTCACTTCTACTTTGACATCAATAACTATAGTGTTTCGCTGAAATCATTTTTTCCCAAGGTTTAAGAATTTCACGAAAATCGTTTTCTGTCAGAATAGAAATCAGCGATAGCTGGGAAGGTAAATGAACAGCTTTACGACAGACTACATACGTCGTTAACTACTTAGTATTCAAAATATATACCGGTCGTGCGTTACAGGTACGCCGTTCAAGGTGTTTCCACTCTTAAATAAATAACCATATTCCTAAACGCTGCAGTTAGACTAAGTTAACGTAACGGGGCTTTTTTACGTAATTTGTGTAAGGGTTAAATAGCTCTTGATCGTATACATCTGATGATCTTTTTCAGGTTACGGACGACGGAAATGTGGTGTTGGATAACTTCATTCCTTATCTTCAGCCTGGTCACAAAATAGGACAGGTAGGAGGGAAGAGTTGTTGCTAAGATGTTTACAGCTTTTTAATCAAAATTTATCCCCCAAGTCCCTCCCCCCCTCCCTCCCCCCAAGAAATGAGCAAGAAAAAACAGTATAATACGAAAGTAGTGGTGAAGAGTTTTCATTTAATGGTTGGCAAACGGTAGGATTTCATCCACAGACTCAAACAATAACATGAAGCGACGTTTTAAAGGAACCGTCAATGTATCGGGTACTGAACAACTGACGTCTCGTTTGTCTACATTTATATACAAAGCACTTTATAAGTAAATTAAACTACAGCTAGATCTGGTCCCGAGGATGTCCCGAGGTTTTCCCGCTTGGATAGAGTTTACTTTGTTGTGTATGTCGTCAATTTTGCCTTTTAGCCTCACCCGCTGTTCGAAAAGCTTGATGCCTCAGTTGCTGATCAGTTCCGTGCAAAATATGGCGGGAATAAACAGAAGCAACAAGCTGCAGGTGATCAATCCAAAAACACCAACGTGTCTAACGTAAATACCGCTAGCACTGATGTAGCGACGTTGCAAGCTGAGATCACTAAACAGGTGAGACACAGTGTTCGTTCTTGCATCACAGTGTTCTATAAAATGGAAGAATATCTATATTTTGATCGAACGTCGGCGATTCGAGCCCGGTTTTTTTCCGTCCTGTTGTTTCAAGGACATTTACTCTCCGTTGTCTTCCTCCACTTATGTGACTAAATGGACACTAGTGAACTTTTTAAAAAATGGTGGGCAATAACCATGTGGTGAACAACAACTGGTTGCAAAAAGGCTTGAGACCGGCACTCTTCCCTAATAAGGCCCAATTAGGCATTTTCCAAATCTTCGTCTTTTCTCCCCCTTCTCCCCCATATCAATGATGCGATAATTCGAAAATCATACTAACCACTTAGCTTAACAACTTTGAAAGGGGGTGGAGGATAAATACTTAAACAAATCATTTCATTTGATCTCGAAAGCGAATTTTGGCGAGAGTCTCAACAATTTTGCAACTAGTTACAAATAGCATCCGATCCAGTGAGGGGTAGTAATGCTCATAGTTGCCTCATGCCATTGAAATTAGACAAGTGGCAATTAACCATCTGGCTTGTTGAATCTGTTGGATTGCTCACGGATTTTTCCTTATCTTTACCATGTGAGAGACATGGTAAAATAAGTAATAAACATGTGGTAATATAAACAATAAACATTTTAATATCGTACTATTTGCTCCTATACCGCAAATTGTTCAAAAATTGAACAACGAATATCTGTCTATCGAGGGATTGGTGCTTCAACTCCTTGTCTCCTCATCATCCTATTTCACGATACCTTTCTCCCATTGTCTCTATTAACCACTTGTCTAAATAAGTACAAGCGAAGCATTGAGGAAATCTTACAAACATCTGGGAGAGGGGGAACCCTCACGGTGTTGGACTAGCAACTCATGGAAGGGGAGTAGTTGGTTCCTGCTACAAAAACTGGAGCTAATCGCCGGCAACGATAAACCATCTGGGTTGTTCATTTCATTTGATTGGCCACCTTTATCATGTTTGGACTAATTGTTGTAGTCTACTTAGTGTTAGTTAGATTTTGGTAACTCTCAAATAAAGCAAGGACCACTTGGACGAACAGGACGGCGAAGTGAAGCCGGATCTTGGTGTAGGCTTGCAAGGCTGATCGGACAGCTATAAAGGGTATTTTATTGCCCAATATTTCGGTTAGGCAAAACTAACCTTCATCAGGGGCTGCAAAGAGCTAAGTAAAAATGGAATAAAACGGTTACAAGTCTGTTCATACATGTAATAAGTCAAACGACTGATCAAACATTTCAAACTAATCAACCCTCTCCCCTGGACCTTCTTCGCTTCAAAATTGCGGAGCGGGCTAGAGAACGTCTGAACAAGGCTTCCAAAACACTCCATATTTTGTCACTTGACACAGTGAAAGTGCGTGTTGGGAGGGTATATCACTTATATACCACTTCCTTACAGGGTATATCACTTATATACCACTTCCTTACAGGGTATATCCAGCCGATTGGCAGCAAAACGAAGATATTTCATGTTGTTTTAGGCCACAAAATATTCCGGGATTTTTGGAGTATTTTGGCAATACAATACTCTGGGGACTAGGTTGTGCAAACTTTAATAGTGAACTTACGCAACAGGCCCCGGTTGCATATAGCAACTTAAGATTAAATTTTTTTTGCAACCATTCTGTGTTTCGAAAGATTTTCTTGAAAGTTATCATGGATAAATCGACCGGAGGTGCATTAACGAGTGTAGGAAACATAAAGAGAGCGCGAGAAAATCAGTTTGAATTCAGGAAACGGTAGCAGAAAATCGCACTTCTAAGATGCTTTATCCAACCGGGCCCACGACGGCAGAGGGAAGAGGACGCAAAACCGTCTTGTATGACCAGCGTGACAGGTAATTATTGACGTGTTTTGACTCAATCTACAGTTTGCATTGCTGTGCCATGGTTGTTCATGAACAATGAGAGGAGAGCATAGTTCAGCAGGAAATTTTGTTAAACATAATTACTATCACGCTCGTCACACAAACGTTTGCCGGCCATCTGCCGTCCTGTTGTGTAAGTTCAATAATAGCAGATATGCCGCAATTAACAAAGGCGTTAATGGTTTTCGAGCTTCTTAAAACCACGTTGTTTTTAGGGCGACAAGGTACGCAAACTGAAGGAAGGCGTAGTTGAAAAAGTGACAGTGGATGCTGAAGTTGCCATTCTTCTGGAGCTCAAGAAACAGTTGGCCATCGCCGAGGGTAAAGATCCAAACGCGCAAGACAATAAAGGAAAGAAGAAAGGAAAAAAGAAGTAAAGTACCCTCAGAGAGGAGTGTTGGTCTTTGAATTCGTCAGGTTCAATTTTCAGCTTTCTACGGACCTGGCTGAACTAGGAATTATTGTTTCGGAAATATTGTTTCTACAAAAAACTGAAGGATTCTCGTAGTTGTTGTAATATGATGCCATCGTGAAAATGGTCTATTAATTAATGCATGCTCCAAGACAACTTATTGCAGAATTCGGACAATCGAACTCGCCCTAAGGTTAATTATTCCACCATTGTCTGTCGTCAAAATTGAAAGTTATCTACCTAATCTTCATCGCAGTTGTTGTAATATCATGCCATCGTGAAAATGGTCTATTAATTAATTAATTAATTAATTAAATAATTAATGTTCCAAGACAACTTATTGCAGAATACGGACAATCGAACTCGCCCTGAGTTTAATTATTCCAGCATAGTCTGTCGTGAAAATTGAATGTTATCTACCTAATCTTCATGGCCAGCCATCACCAGTACAATTTAGTTGTCAAGCCGAGCCCTGATACTAAAAAACAATTAGTTTCTCCTCGTACTACTAACACATTAACAAGTTTGCAGGTTATGATTGTGATAGTATTTGCCCATAGCCGGGAATGTTTACCCATGGAATGAAATTATTGCAAGATAGTAGCATAGGAAATGAATTGAGTCCGGTCTTGTGGATTTGCCTGAGAAGTATTGAAGTATTGTTTCTGTCCTTTTCTTTGTGTTGCCGGTTTAGCTTTCATTTTATTTGTAATGGAATTGTCAGTAGATACGGGTGTCGGGGATTAAATAGCTATTCCCTAGACTTTCTTTAAAACTCAACAGTTTCTAAAATTAATCATATTAAAAATTTATTAAGAATGCCGTAAAGTTCCGATAGTAACGATAAAATTTCACGATTGTTAGTAATTCCCAAAAGTAACGACCCCAAAGGTAAATTGAATATCTAAAAGAAGCAAAAGCGGACACCTGCCGGAAAGATCTCAGTTGCGCACCCAACAAGTCACTCATACGGCTCACAGTACAATTTAAGAGCGCTCGCCAAAGAACCCTTTACAGATGTCTTTACTAAGGACAGACATATCTATTCGAAGACCCTTTATAATTACCGTTTTAAATAGACATTTTGTTAATGTTTTCGCATCTGTCGTGATTTTGCGAAAGTAGCGATAGTAAAAGGCTGCTGAGTCCGAAAGTAACGGGGGTCGTTACATTCGGAACTTTACGGTATCACTGCACATTTAGACGAGAACTGAATTCAATCTGTCCTGATGATAATGAGAAAGATTTTTTCCATGTAAACCAAGGTTTTGAAAAAAGCTGCTTTCCAGATAACCGACAATAGACTGTCTTACACAGGAACTAGATGAATGTATGACCTGTTCATAGAATAAAAAAGTAAACGAAATAGAAACAAAACAGTGTCTTTACTGGGAAACTTAAAAAATCGTCGTTGCATCCGTCCTAATTCATCTTCAAATTCATTCTTATTAACAGAACACAACTGCACCTGCAAAAACCAAAAAACTCCTTGGGTTTTTGCTATGTTGCCATATTTTGGAAATATTTTATATCTAATAGATAGCCTGCGATGTGCTCTTCAAGATAAGGTAAATATTATGGGTTATGGCGCTGCTGGGGGTCCGTGACGTCATCCAAAATGGCCGCCAATATGGCCAAATTTATAGGAAAAATGCGGAAATTGCAACTATTTTTTGCTATAGTTGCAACATAACATACAATTAAACATTTTGATGCTTTTGGCAGCATTTTGTATGTTTAGTTTTCACCGAAAAAAAGGTGAAAAACATGGCTTGACCTCATACTATTTATGACGTCATATCTCGTTACCATAGCAACCAGTTGTCGCTAAAGTTTACCAAAATGTGTCTCAAGGATAAACGAACAGCTACTGAAGAAGGCATTCTCAATTTTCGGGGGAGGGGAGGGGGATTTAAAAAACAGCACTTGGAATATATTTTGTGTGTTCTCATACTGACATATTTTGACAAGCTTTTAGAGGCTGTTGATACTACTAAATATTTAGGGATCTACCTCTCGCATGATTTACGCAGGAATGAACATGTAACTAAAATTACCACCAAAGCAAACAAGACGCTGAGCTATCTGCGCACTTGTTCGGCCAAATCCAAAGAACGAGCATACAAAGCTCTAGTGAGACCGATTGTTGAATAAAGTGCCACTGTCTGGGATCCTTACGGAGCTAAGAACATACATCACGTCGAAATGATTCAACGTCGAGCAGCTCGCTGGGTACTCGGGCGCTACGATAGATAAGACAGTGTCACTGACATGTTATCTTCTCTCAAATGGAGATCCCTGGAGCTAAGACGATCACACGCGCGTCTCTGTATGCTGTACAAACAGAGTAATGGATTACAATGTAGTAACTTACAAATGCGTCAAGCTTCAGTAAGAAAATAAGAGTAGAATGGATACCAGGCTTTCGTCTCTCAGTCATCGATTTGAAAAGCCACGTTGTACATGTGATTATTACAAGAACTCTAGCTTTTGACCCTAGATCAATTGCACAGTGGAACAATCTCCCGCCACAAATTATTGCACCTACCTCGCTATCTTCATTTAGGCAATCCCTGTGTAACTTTACATATTGATCAGCCATTTTGTGTTTTTTTTTTTTTGTTTGTGTAATTTTATTATTTAAAGCAGTCTGCAATACTCTGTTAAGAGTGAAGACTTAATTGGCAAATAAATAAATATAAAGAGTCTGGGCTGCCTTTGGTATTAGGATAAACTTAAACTGAGTAAATTTTCTGCGGTACAGGGCCCGCGCACTATCATTGACGGTCATTCATTCATTCATTTATTTATTTACGATCAATGGAACTTTGTGTTTCCTTTTTTGGAATAAAGATAGCAAATGACACCCGTCATAATATTTACGGATGGGAGTTCAATGACCAGCTGAATTTTGTTTTACTCTTGCAGCAAAGGAGTCTCTTGTCGACCTTGACAATAAAACTGCTATCAAACATCGCGCTTTGTAAAAGAACTTAATTCTTACTACTTTAAAACGCTATTAAATCTTGTATTCTTGAAACCACTTGAAACCTACCCATTAATAGTAATGGGCTATTCAACTTTTTCTTTTTTTTTTTTATTTTTTTTTATTTCACTTCTGTCTCAATCTCTTCTCCTCGCCGTAAGGATCAGCTTGCCGTTTTCACCTATACTTTTTCAAAATTTTTACTGATCCAGGTCTATGATAGATCCAGCACTAGCTCTTCATTGGTTTGTCGCAGTGGTTTTGCCGTTATGATAGTTCTTCTAATACTGAGTCAATAGCCATTAGCGAAGGGCACCCTTTTAAATAGATTGAAACAATTAGCCAGGAAAATTACTCAGGAAATGGCTGATTATTCTTCAATTGTCATCTTCGGTTGCATTTTGTAAGGGATACCGACCTTTAATATCAAATATGCCGGGGACTTAGCTTACACCTGGGAGTTTTGAAGCTTACGAATTATTTGAAATCAACCGTCAGCATCTTTGTTAGTAAATTATCAGCGAGAAGATGCATTTACCTGCCAACACGTTGCAGGAATTAAATACGTGCAGTTATCTTTTCGAAATTTCTAATATTCTTTGAATTTTAAATGGTACCTGAAAACAAACGGTAAAAAAGCATTAATTTTCTTTTCATATATTATGGCTGCACCACACGACCGCATGTTTTAAAAAGTGATGTTTTCTTAATTTCTAGTCATTACTCGAGTAAACACGGAATAGAAAATGTTAGCAAGAGAGGAATTTCTCGGCTTTTCTTCGAATGCGTTTCAGACGTAGTTTTCCATCCTCTTCAAATTTCTTGCAACATTTCGCCTATGAACTGATGAACGTATTAAACTGAGTTCTCCCAGCCATACCCAACCTAACTACTTATAATTCATACCAGCGCCTGTGATTATATAACTACGCTTTTGAATAAAACAGTTGATAAGAAGAAGAAAGTTAATAGAAGTAAATATTGCTTTATTTTCCTCTTTATTGAAAGGTTTAAAATCTTTTAGGCTATATTACGTTTTATGCCTCTATTAAAACATTAAACAAACAGCACAATTCGTTGAATCAGTTTTGAAATATATAATACGTTGAATTTAAGCGTCAGTAAACCTAACGTACTTTTCGCAAGATAAACTTCTTTACATAACTGAGTATATTTATAAATTATGTCCATGAACAGTAAATTTGTCTGATTATGTCCTTCACTGCTTGCCTCACTTCTCCGATTTTCCAGCAATAAAGCAGCGGATTGAATGACGAGTTTAAGTATACTAAAGTCGCCGTATATTGCCAAGCAAGGTAAAGGGACAAGGTTAAGTCTCTCTGAGCCATCAAAGCTGACACTATACCAAACGGCAGATAACAAACTACTAATGTAACCTGCACCCACAGTGCACTGGACACTGCTTTTCTGTATCGTGCGATGTTCAGTGGAATTGCTTGGCTCGGTTGTCCTTGAGAGGCGTGGTTCTGTACTTGATTTTGGTTATGGCGAAGAGTAAGAAAAATATTTGTATAAGATAAAATTAAGGTGGCGAGACACAGTGATACCAATATGTTGAATACTACCTTAGTTATAAGGAGATTCAAAAAGTGCGTTGTTGCGACAACAATAGACATAACCCAGAATACGACTACAGCGAGATATGTTCGCTTCAAAGTCACAACTTGTCTGTATCTGAGCCCTAGCAACAGGGCGAGAAGTCTGTCCACGCTTATTGCAGTCAGTGTCAACAAAGACACTAAACACAAAATACAGCTTATGGTAAAACTTGATTCAACTGCGTAGCGACAGATATTCCATTGTTTCTTCACCACAGATATCCAGTAAGTAACTTCATGAGGCTCCGCAATGATACCAACACAGAGATCAGTTGCCGCTAGGTTACGATACAGGAGTTTGGACGGTGGATGAAGTGAAGACTCTTTGTGAAGTGCAACTAGAATCAGACTGTTCCCCAGAAATGCAGAAATGGACAGAAAAATGTTCAGCACTGAAAGAAATATTAAATGATTGTGTGCTTCTCCAGTTGATTCTTCCGAGCAAAACCGTACGAATGGATTCTGGTTTTCCTCTCCAGTAAAGTTTTTTACCTCCATTTTACTCAATGCGAGTAGGTGCAAGTGAGCGCTTTTGTAAGTGTTTTCTTCTTTCATTATAAAACGAATGCCCAACATCCCAATCGCTTGTCGGTCAACAAATTAGCTAGGTGCGTCATGATTAGTTTTATGTCCTTTATGAGTTTTTATTACGAAAACAAATTAATGAACTGAAAAATGTCGTGTAGAGTTCGGTTTTGTTGTTAAAAGCTTCGGCGAGATTTCAGAATACCCCGCCACTTATTTGCATCTCGTTCAATAAGAATGGATCCTTTTGTTTTCATATGCTTCGTTCTATAAAACGTTTAGTGGTATGTAAATAAGTGGCGGGGTATTCTGCAATTCCTCCAAAGCTGCAATTAGAATTATTCAGCGAAGAAAAAATACACTTCAAGTCATAGTCCAAATGTTAAAAGTGGCGTTGCATTTTGTAATACCTGCAGTCAATTGAAATAACCTTTGTCGCAATTTTTAATAACACATCCACGGTACTATTGAATAAACGTTGCCTTTTGTAATACTGCCGGGCAGAAATTGTAATAATACTTGTCGGCGCAATTTTAATAACGCATCCATGATAGTATTGTAATAGCTTTGCGGCTTTTCAATATCTGTAGTAAATTGCAATTACACTTCAATACCACATCTGTGCTATGGTGTAGATAACTTTGCGTTTTGTCAGTAACACTTGTAGTAAACTGTAAGAGCGGATGATGCGATTTGTAATACCTGTCGCAAATTGTACTAGTTACAATTTGAAATAACAGATCCATAGTGAATTGATATGAAGTCTTAGTTTGTAATATCTGCACGCAGTAAATTACAATTATAAACCTTGGCAAAATTAATCATAAGACATCTATCCGATAAATTGGACGAAATCGAATGTGTTGTAGAGTTCGGTTTTGTTTTGTTTGTTTTTAACAGTGTTAAACGCTTCGGCTAGATTTCAGGATACCCCGCCACTTATTTGCATCTCGTTCAATAAGAATGGATCTTTTTGTTTTCATATGCTTCGTTCTATAAAACGTTTAGTGATATGTAAATAAGTGGCGGGGTATTCTGCAATTCCTCCAAAGCTGCAATTAGAATTATTCAACGAAGAAAAAAAACACTTCAAGCCATAGTCCAAATGTTAAAAGTGGCGTTGCATTTTGTAATACCTGCAGTCAATTGAAATAACCTTTGTCGCAATTTTTAATAACACATCTACGGTACTATGGAATAAACGTTGCCTTTTGTAATACTGCCGGGCAGAAATTGTAATAATACTTGTCGGCGCAATTTTAATAACGCATCCATGATAGTATTGTAATAGCGTTGCGGCTTTTCAATACCTGTAGTAAATTGCAATTTATTACACTTCAATACCACATCTGTGCTATAGTGTAGATAACTTTGCGTTTTGTCAGTAACACTTGTAGTAAACTGTAAAAGCGGAGGATGCGATTTGTAATACCTGTCGCAAATTGTACTAGTTACAATTTGAAATAACAGATCCATAGTGAATTGATATGAAGTCTTAGTTTGTAATATCAGCACGCAGTAAATTACAATTATAAACCTTGGCAAAATTAATCATAAGACATCTATCCGATAAATTGGACGAAATCGAGCGTTTTGTAATAACTTTCAAACTTTAGTAACATAGAACTTAGCGATCTCAAAATGCAAGCGAAGAAAGAAAAAGGATAATTACTGCCAAAAAGCCGGGGTTGGCTATTTTAAAACCGTTTTTATACACAGAACGTCCACCTTTTGTCACTGATTTACGTGAAATATGTTAAAGAGAGTTTAAAAGCAAACATGCGATAGATATTTAATAAGGTGGCATTTTTGAAAAAAAAATTAAAAAGTTATTCATCATCTTAGGTTCCATTTTTTAAAGGGTACTGACCTTTCACATCAAATATGTGAACTTGGCTAGTACCTGAGAGTTTTGGAGCTTATGATTTTTTTAAAATAGACCCGTGAGCATCGTTCTTAGTAAATTATCAGTGAAAAGATGCATTTACCTGCCAACGCGTAGCAGGAATTAAATACTTGTTAATATTTAAAAATTTTGAATATTCAAATTTCAAATGAACGGTAAAAAAAAGATTTTAATTTCATATATTATAGCTGCATCACACTTCCACATATTTTCAAAAGCGATGTTTTCTTAATTTCTAGTCATCACTCGAATAAACACAGTATAGAAGATGATAGCGAAAGAGGAATTTCTCTCCTTTTCTTCGAAGTGTTTTGTATAGTTGTCCATCCTCTTCAAATTTCTTGCAACATTACGCCTATGAATGAATGTAAACTGAGTTCTCCAAGCCATACCCAACCAAACTACTTATAATTCATAGCAGCGTCTGTGATTATATAACTATCTTTTGGAATAAAACAGTTGATAAGAAGGAAAAAATTGAATAGAAGCACATATTGCTTTATTTTCCTCTTTATTCAAACTGTAAAAATCTATTAGGCTACATTACGTTTTATGCCTCTATTAAAACATTAAACAAACAGCACAATTCGATCGTTGAATCAGTTTTGAAATATATAATACATTAAATTTAAGCGTCAGTAAACCTAACGTACTTTTCGCAAGATAAACTTCTTTACATAACTGAGTATATTTATAAATTTTGTCCATGAACAGTAAATTTGTCTGATTGTGTCCTTCACCGCTTGCCTCACTTCTCCGATTTTCCAGCAATAAAGCAGCGGATTTAATGACGAGTTTAAGTATACTAAAGTCGCCGTATATTGCCAAGCAAGGTAAAGGGACAAGGTTAAGTCTCTCTGAGTCATCAAAGCTGAGACTATACCAAACGGCAGATAACAAACTACTAATGTAACCTGCACCCACAGTGCACTGGACACTGCCTTTCTGTATCGAGCTATGTTCGGTGGAATTGCTTGGCTCGGTTGTCCTTGAGAGGCGTGGTTCTGTACTTGATTTTGGTTATGGCGAAGAGTAAGAAAAATTTTTGTATAAGATAAAATTGAGGTGGCGAGACACAGTGATACCAATATGTTGAATGATACCCTAGTTAAAAGGAGATTCCAAAAGTGCGTTGTTGCGACAACAATAGACATAACCCAGAATACGACTACAGCGAGATATGTTCGCTTCAAGGTCACAACTTGTCTGTATCTGAGCCCTAGCAACAGGGCGAGAAGTCTGTCCACGCTTATTGCAGTCAGTGTCAACAAAGACACTAAACACAAAATACAGCTTGTGGTAAAACTTGATTCAACTGCGTAGCGACAGATATTCCATTGTTTCTTCACCACAGATATCCAGTAAGTAACTTCATGAGGCTCCGCAATGATACCAACACAGAGATCAGTTGCCGCTAGGTTACTATACAGGAGTTTGGACGGAGGATGAAGTGAAGACTCTTTGTGTAGTGCAACTAGTATCAGACTCTTCCCCAGAAATGCAGAAATGGACAGAAAAATGTTTAGCACTGAAAGAAATATTAAATGATTGTGTGCTTCTCCAGTTGATTCTTCCGAGCAAAACCGTACGAATGGATTCTGGTTTTCCTCTCCAGTAAAGTTTTTTACCTCCATTTTACTCAATGCGAGTAGGTGCAAGTGAGCGCCTTTGTAAGTGTTTTCTTCTTTCATTATAAAACGAATGCCTAACATCCCAATCGCTTGTCGGTCAAAAAATTAGCTAGGTGCGTCATGATTAGTTTTATGTCCTTTATGAGTTTTTATTATCAGCGGCTGTTTAAAGAAAACAAATTAAAGAACTTAAACATGTCGCGTAGAGTTCTGTTTTGTTGACATGAAAGCTGTACCACAATGAAGCCAGTGATTTTTCTAAGTCTTGTATATACCAAACGTGAATATAGTATTATTATACATTGGTGTCACTAGCTCCCTCCTACGAGCCAACTCGTGAATACGAAACAACCTTAATGGACCCTCCCCTCTCCTCGCATTTCTGTTCCACCGACCCCCTACCCCCCTGCGTTCAACTCCCCACCCTCCCTTCCCTCCAACACCGACTCCATGGGTAAAGCAGGGAGCCAAAATGACCTTTGATTTTGGTCGTGAATGGCTTTCACAATCTGCTGGAAAATGTCGATTTACCAGCCACGTAATCGTGTTTTGGTTTGCGTACTGACTAAGCTACAAGATTGCTTTTAAAAACATTGCCAAAAGCTCTAACCATTAAATTGAAACAGTTGAATCTTTTGCCAATAGGCCATTTGCACGATGACGTCATTTGACTACTACTACCAGAATCCTTCAGTTTTTTGTTTTGTTGTGCAAATTAGGGCTATTGTTATTTAAACCGCACTGGGATTACAAAATTTAAATAAGAAAGGAAAAACGAAATGAATTCTGGCAGTAGTAGTCAAACGACGTCATCGTGCAAATGGCCTATAATCTGGAGAAAGGTAACCAAATCAATTTTAGCATCTCAGATGATAAAGTAGGAAGGACTCCGTAAAGAGATTCAACAGTTCACATTTCGAGCGTCAGTCTTTCGTCAGAGGAAATCGAGGGATCGTCCATCCCCAAACGCCTTGACACTCTGTCTGGCAAAGAGCGAATAAACGCTTAAAACATCAGCTTTTGACTCTCTTTACAGTAGTAGTCTACGGTCAGGGTGGAATAGGCGCTGCCGATTTCCCTTTCGTAAACAAGCGATGCCATTTTTAACGGTCGATGCCATCATTAACACGCATTAGTAACCAATCCTTTTGCAATGGTTAATGCCATTTCTCTATAGTTTATGCCTGGATTGGGATGATAGTAGGCTATCATTATTACATAAAACTGGGTTTAGGTAAATCGTAAGCTAGATTCGCGATTAGGTTAGATCTAGGGATAGGGTTAGGGTTATAGATGGACCATTAAGAAAAGCAGGTTTTATGTTTAATTTTTTCTTGGGTTTGCCGGATCAACCCAGTGGTCTAGTGGTGAAGGAGAGATGTTAGCATGCAGAGGTTCCGCGTTCGATTCTAGGTAATTAACTGCATTTTTCTTTTTCTTATAGAAAAAATAATTCGAAAATTGATGAAAAAATTTCCAAGTGTCGCCAAAATGGCATCGCTTGTTTACGAAAGGGAAAATTGCATAGGCGCTATGGAATAGGTGAGGTGCCTAGGTGATGACGTAATTTGAAAAAAGAAGTAAAGTACCCTTAGAGAGGAGTGTTGGTCTTTGAATGAGTCAGGTTCAATTTTCAGCTTTCCACGGACCTGGCTGAACTAGGAATTATTGTTTCGGAAATATTGTTTCTACAAAAAACTGAAGGATTCTCGTAGTTGTTGTAATATAATGCCATCGTGAAAATGGTCTATTAATTAATGTTCCAAGACAACGTATTGCAGAATTCGGACAATCGAACTCGCCCTAAGTTTAATTATTCCACCATTGTCTGTCGTGAAAATTGAAAGTTATCTACCTAATCTTCATGGCCAGCCATCACCAGTACAATTTAGTTGTCAAGCAGAGCCCTGATTTAAAAAAAACGATTAGTTTCTCCTCGTACTACTGATACATTAACAAGCTGGCAGGTTATGATTGTTATAGTAATTGCCCATAGCCGGAATTGTTTACCCATGGAATGAAAATATTTCAAGCTAGTAACATAGGAAATGAATTAAGTCCAGTCTTGTGGATTTGCCTGACAATTATTGAAGTATTGTTTTTGTCCTTTTCTTTGTGTTGCCGGTTTAGCTTTCATCTTATTTGTAATGGAATTGTCAGTAGGTATTGGGTGTTGGGGATTAAATAGCTATTCCCTAGACTTTCTTTAACTCTCAACAGTTTCTAAAATTAATCATATTAAAAATTTATTAAGAATACCGTAAAGGTCCGATAGTAACGATGAAATTTCACGATTGTTAGTAATTCCCAAAAGTAACGACCCCAAAGATAAATTAACTATCTGCAAGAGACAAAAGCGGACATCTGCCGGTAAGTTGCGCTCCCAACAATTCACTCATACGCTCGCCAAAGAACCCTTTACAGATGTCTTTACTAAGGACAGACGTATCTGTTCAAAGACCCTTAACAATTACCGTTTTAAATAGAAATTCTGTTAATGTTTTCGCATCTGTCGTGATTTTGCGAAAGTAGCGTTAGTAAAAGGCTGCTGAGTCCGAAAGTAACGGGGGTCGTTACATTCGGAACTTTGCACATTTAGGCGAGAACTGATTAGTAGTATAGGGAGTGGGTGATCCGGCCCCGGCTCCAAAGGCCCGAGAAACCGCTTATTTTGACAACTCCCGAACGCCTGAGTTAGCGGGCCCCCCAGGGCTCATTGCATTCGCCCTGGGGGCCAGGTAACTCAGGCGTTCGGGAGTTGTCAAAATAAGCGGTTTCTCGGGCCTTTGGAGCCGGGGCCGGATGCACCCACTCCCTATACTACATAGTGATTAATTCTATACGACCCCACTTAACGATGCCTTTGCGTTACAACCCCATTTCAAATAAGGGTTAGATTGCATGATTTAACACCTCCTGTGTGAACTGGGGGTCAGCGTTGCCAATTGAAGAAATGTAAACCACTTTGTATATACACCCCCATGGATGCACCACTTCGCTTCGTTAGGAAAAATCAGGGTTGGCGTGACTGGCTTCACAGCTACAAAATGACTGTTCCTGTCGACTATCCAATACATGATCTCGATTTGTTCTATCAAGAGAACAAACCTGCTATAGTTCGAACTATAGTTAGAGAGATTACAGACCTTGGCCCCATCAAAGTGAATTTTACATTCTTAGTTCACTTTTCAAAGGAAGGAGCTGACGGGACGCAAAGAATCACACACTACTTTGAGCAAAAGAACCCTCTCATAATAACAAACTTTTATCAAGCAGCAGTCAATGGACAACTGCAAGCTGTTATCAACTCAAACAAGGAAGAAGTAGCCAGATGGGTAAACATGGGTTCAGGCTGGGTTATCGACAGAGTTGAGTACGTCTTTCTTGATTTCTCAAGATATCAAGCCATCAGAGGCGGCTATTATATCCATCTTCCTCCAAAGCTCAAAGCAAAACAGGCCATCATAAACATCAAAAACACAGATAATCAATGCTTTCGATGGGCTTTGCGAGCTGCGCTCTTCCCCACTCGAGATACGAAGCATTCAGACAGGCCAACCAAGTATCCGACAGAGGATGGCTTAAACTTCACTAACATCTCTTTCCCTACACCCTTGCATCAAATCTCTGAAGTAGAAAAACTCAATAACCTCGCAATAAACGTCTTTGGCTGGCATAACGGTAACACAACAGTCCTTAGAATCAGTGAAGTACAAGATCCTGATATAAGGCGAATCAACCTAATGCTGATAACCAATGAAAATAACACACACTACTGCTACATAAAAAGCCTAAGTAGGCTTCTTCATAGCAACTATGAGGCAGGCCGAAAGATTCATTTCTGCGAACTATGCCTTCAAGGGTTTTCATCGCAAGATGTTCTCAACAAACATCTGATTGACTGCAGAGGTATCAAAGGCAGGCCGGTTCGAACTGAAATGCCCAAAGATGGTGAAAACATCCTGCGTTTCGAGAACTACCAGAACCAGATGAAAGTGCCTTACGTTATCTACGCTGACTTCGAAAGTCTCGTTACAAAAATCGACACGTGCAAGCCAGACCCAAAAGAAAGCAGCACAACCAAAACATCAGTACATACACCATGCGGGTTCTCTATGATGGCTGTTCGCTCTGATCTCAAAACAAAAGGCCCATACTTATACAGAGGTGAGGACGCGGTTGAGGGGTTTCTACATTACATACACTTGTTAGAGAGGGAGATAAGAGACGAACTTCATCAAAAGAAGCCCGTATCAATGACACGAGCAGACTGGGCTGACTTCAACAATGCAAATTTCTGCAGCATTTGTGATTATGATCTATACAAAGAGAACTTCAAAGACTCTATCGAAGTCTACGATCCGAACACGGGAGCGTACGTGGGTCTTGTTCATCGCAAAACTAACAAATGCTACACCAATGCATTTAAAACCTACATCCAAAACGAAGAAACAGGGCGTTTGGAGGCGTCACCCTTCATAGGCCCAAGAAACAAAAGGCAACAAAAAACAAAGCCCAACTTTGAGCAAGCTAATTGCCTCTTCTGCGGTGAGTCTCTTGTACGAGACTTCATGAGAGACGCTGTTTTAGATCACTGCCACATAACAGGCAAGTATCGAGGCGCTGCTCACAACGCATGTAATCTGAATCACTTCAGAATCAACCCGGAAACTGTTACAATCCATGTTATCTTTCACAACTTGAAGGGCTACGATGCACATCATATCATGAGCGGTATAGCTGAAGTACAATCTGATCTGAAGTGCATCCCGACAAATATGGAGAAGTACATTTCTTTCTCTCTTGGCAACTTAAGGTTTATCGATAGCTTGCAGTTCATGCAGTGGAGCCTCGATAATCTGGTTAAATCAAACGAACCAGAGTCCTTTACAATCATGACAAACCATCAAAAGGACCCCAATAAACTCAAGCTCCTTCTGCAAAAAGGAAACTATCCATACGAGTACATGGACTCTTGGAGACGGTTTGATGAGAAGTCACTCCCAGAGAAGAGCGCGTTCTATAGCGAGCTCAAAAAGGAGCACATCAGTGATGAAGACTACACTCATGCGCAGAAAGTGTGGGAGACGTTCGAATGTAAAGACCTCGGCGAGTATCATGATCTTTACCTAGAGACAGATGTACTCCTCCTTGCAGATGTCTTCGAGAACTTCAGAAAAACATGCCTCAAGCACTACAAACTTGACCCTGCGCATTACTATACAGCACCGGGCCTCAGCTGGGACGCTCTTTTGAAATACACAGGAATCAACCTAGAACTGCTCACAGACATAAACATGCACCTCTTTGTCGAAAAGGGCATGCGTGGCGGCATTTCAATGGAGAGCAGGCGCTTCTGCAAAGCGAACAACCCTTTTCTTGATGACCACAACCCAGATCAAGAAACCAGCTACATCATGTACTTCGATGCAAACAATCTTTACGGTTGGGCCATGAGTCAACCACTACCTGTTGGCAACTTTCAATGGTGCCTAGTGTACCCAACACAACACCAAATCAGGAAGTGGTCCCCAAACAGAAAGATTGGCTACATCCTTGAGGTTGATCTAGAATACCCCGAGGAGTTGCACGATGAACACAATGCTTACCCTCTAGCACCAGAAAAGCATAGTGTCGCAAAGTCATGGATGTCTCCTTATCAAAGGGCATTGATAGAGGGACAGGCAGAGGATAAGACAGAGAAGTTGCTCCTAACCCTCAAGAACAAAGATAGATATGTTCTACACTACAGGAATCTTCAGCTTTACCTAGAGCTAGGCATGAA
This sequence comes from Cladopsammia gracilis, assembly GCA_022457155.1. NCBI lineage: Eukaryota > Metazoa > Cnidaria > Anthozoa > Scleractinia > Dendrophylliidae > Cladopsammia > Cladopsammia gracilis. The sequence continues at coordinate 312,911 of JAJGOT010000691.1, forward strand.
GTTGAAAAAGATTCATCGAATCCTCAAATTCGAGCAGAAGCCTTGGATGGAGCCTTACATAAGGCTGAACACAGAACTAAGAAAGCAAGCCACTTCTGAGTTCGAAAAGAACTTCTTCAAGCTGATGAACAACTCTGTCTTTGGTAAGACCATGGAGAACCTCAGAAAGCGCATTGATATGAGGCTTGTTCGTGCTAATGAGACAGACAAGTTGAGAAAGCTTATCTCAAGCCCACTGTTCGCCAGAGCAACAGTCTTTGGTGAAAATCTTGCAGGGATTCAAATGCACAAGGACAAAATCTTACTCAAACGTCCAGTCTACACCGGCATGTGCATTCTTGATCTTTCTAAAACTCTGATGTACGACTTCTACTATAAGTACCTCAAGTTTAAGTACGGCCCGCGCGTAGACCTACTTTACACAGACACAGACAGTCTGCTTCTAGAGATCAAGACAGAGGATGTCTACAAGGACATGGAGAATCGCCTCGATGAGCTCTACGACACAAGCGACTACCCGAAAGACCACTTTCTTCACAGCCAGCTAAACAAGAAGGTCATCGGCAAGATGAAGGATGAGTGCGCTGGCGCTCCTATCTCTGAAGTGATCTGCCTGCGCTCAAATATGTACTCAATCATGCTTGGCAGTCAGAAGAACATCAAGAAGGCGAAGGGCACCACCAAGGCTGTGACGAAGAAGGAGATCACACACCAGAACTACAAAGACGCCCTCTTCAGAAAGGAGGCCTTCAAACACGGGATGGACATGCTTCGAAGTGTGAATCACCAGATCTATGGCGTGCATCTAAACAAGACAACACTCTCGCCCTTTGATTCAAAGCGCTGGATAAAAGACGATGGCGTCCATACGCTTGCATATGGTCACAAAGACACCGGAGGCAACTGAGTGCCCGGCGGAACAACCATCAACTCCTCACGCACAAACCCCCGCTTGGGGCCGTCGTACAGATAATACACGACAGGCGCATCTGGCTTAGTATCAACCCTTTCGATGTTATATACTTTCAAGGACCAGATCGGATCTGTCGCTCGTCGACTACCACCCTCAAGCTCACCGGGGTAATACAGATATCGCAAATTAACCCTAGGAGGGAGCTTCTTTTCCTTCTTGCCAACTGGTCTAGCATATGGGGTCGCGGGCTTGGCTGATGTTGCTTTCTCTTTGATTGCTTGTGCGGGCTTCTTGCCAGTTAATCTTGTTACTTCATTGTTCAAGGCAGAGACAACATCTGGCAATCTTTTAACCCAAGCAGTCGAACGGCCAGAGGGCAGATTCATTTCAACTGCGTACTGGTAACCAAACAATCGTTCAGCCAGGGTTCTGTTGAATCTTTCAACAATCCCTTGGTCTCTGTGGATATCAACACGTCCACGACGAATGGTTGTTTTATGGGCCTCAGTCTCTTTAGTCACAGCTCCCATAAACTCTGTCCCCGGATCGACTTGCAACAGTTGTGGCCATTTCAAAGGCCCACGCCTGTAAATACGTGTAAGCGCCTTCGAAACTTCATCAGACTCTTTCGAAGTCAAGGGCTCTGCTGCTTTGTAACGGCTAGCCACATCAACAACTGTCAAAGCATATTTGTAAATTTTCCTCCCATGAGGCAGTTTGTCGTGTGGCAAAAAAAGTAGATCTGCTTGATGCACCGCATTAGGAGTTTGAACATCAAACTTAGGGCGAGGGATATGGCGTGGTGCGGGGAGATATACTTGCCAAAGAGCTTGTTTTACGAGCCATTTCTTTGCCGCCTCTTCAGATACCTTGGTTGCTGCAGCTAGCTTTTTAACAGCAGCAAGTCCTTTCCAATAGCCTTTGGGGCCGTAATAGATCTTTGAGAGTTTCGCCTCCATATACATATGTGTTTACAGAAAGCGAAACGCCGCATAGCCAAGGGCGAGTGCGCCAGTGCCGATAAACAAGAGTTCGCCTTGTTTCTGCTGTGGGCCTGGTTTATAAAAGTCAGAGAACTCGGGCTCTTTGGGGAGTGTTATTTGCTGCTCCCGATGTGTTTGGTTGTAGAGCACTAGAGCTTGGTCAGTGTCTTGAAAGTTGTGTTTCGCTTGATCTTTGATCCGATCATTGCTGGCAATCCAGTCGAGGAGCTTTGTGCGGTCTTTCTGATATTTAGCGTAGGCCGCTTGATAGGCCTCTAACGCCTTGTCGTGTCTGATCTTCTCATCCAGAGCGGCTTTCCCACTGTCGCCGGAAAGATATTTTGCGAGATAGTTGCCCCCAGTGAAAGCAGCGGCATTCAAAATTGCTCCACCAACCATAATAGCGATTGAGGCCATTGCTATATATATATGATTTACATTGAGGCAGGGAGGATCTTCTGGTCCTCGAGGTATTTCTTGAGAGCTATGCTCCCAGCCATGGCAGCAGTGAACTTCACGTAGTTCATGAGACTCGAGCTGGGGTCGGCTGTGAGATTTTCCTTGACGACCTTTTTGCCAACCCAGCCAATAGTTGCGACAAGACCCGTTATTGTGGCCGCATCAAGAACAGCTTTCACGAGCTTGTTGTCAGACATGGTGTATATATAAGATTTTAAATTTCAGTCGACTCTTCATTCTGTTGTGTTGCTAATTGCCAAACTGTTTTTAGGGCGACAATGTTGAATTTAAGCATAAAAAAAAAGAATACCTCCGATTGCAGCCCCGTTTACGAAGCCTTGAAAGAGATTTGCCATAGTAGTATATATATGTTTTTTACTCCATCTCGCGAATTCTTCGTCTCGGTGGTGGGGGAGTTTGAACTTCATTCACCACTGCCGGCGCAGGGGCTGGGGTCGGGGCTTTGCGTCTAAGTGTATTCATAATGGCCTCGCGTTGGTAATAGACGCCCCAAGCGGATATAATTACGCCGACAACCGTTATAATCCAGAAACCAGAGTTGCTGCTAGCTTCTTCATTTGTCGAGTTTTGGGGTGCCGAGTTTGGGGCAGGCTCATTTGTTGCTTTAGCAGCTTGTGCTTGTTTTTTTGCCTCTCTTGCCAGGCGGTTGCGCTCAGCAAGCCTTTTGCCAGAAGCAACACGACCAGGGTTTTTGGCTGGAGCAGTCTTTGGGGTATCAGAGGTAACGTGCGTGTTGTTTGTGTGTGCTGCTGGCGCGACTGTTTCTTCAGGCACCGTCTCGAGTGGTTGAGCCATCATGTATATATATATGTATATTTTTTATTTCAAACCTTCGTGGTTTCTGCCAGGTTTCTGCCAGGTTTCTGTCAGGTTCCTGCCAGGTTTCTGCCAGGTTCCTGTCAGATTATGTGTCAAAAATTTCATCAAAACATGTGTCAACTTCATCAAAACCCTCGAGTGGATAACCTTCACCGTCTCTGCTTGGGTGTACAGGTGGCAACTCTTCTGGCTCCTTTTTGAAGTCGATGTGTTTTGTAGTGATCAAAACAGCATTGGCCAAGGCCAAGAAGCGCCCACAACGCAGTGCAAGGTTTCCAGCAAGAGATGAAAGTTCCTGGTTAATCATGTAGTCATTTTTGAGTTCTTTCTGCAGGGCCTCCACATCGTCAATCTTAACAACCATGCCGGCGCCTTTGGTTGCGAACATTATAACGCTGTCAATCAGAGACTCGGTCGTCTTGTTACCGACATAGGCTTCATACCTTTTGTAGTACTTTTCAACCTGTTTTTCTGTCAGGCGTTTCACCTGCTCGTGTGTGAGCTGGGCACCGATGGCCTCTTTTGATTTGCCGGTTGAAACAAGGACTGCCAGTTTCTCTCGTTGAGCTGGAGTGTCTGGACCTGTTAAGACTTCAGGAATCGCTGATGGCAAGGAGCTATCAGGGGTTGCCTTTAGCAGCTGCATGATTTCATTATCAAATGCGGTCATGTCTTCTTGGAGGTTTGTTGCCATTGCGTATATTATTATGTATTTATTTTTCAATTATTCTCTTGATGTCAGGCAAAAGACTTTCAACCTCACGTATAAGCCCCGTCATGGTGGCTGGGCACACAGTGACTTTCAAAGGATATCGACTAATAAGCATGAGGCGCAGATCGTCCTCGCCAGCGGTTTTGATTATCTGTATTTGCATCTCCTCCGCATGACTCTGTAATTCACCCAGAAGCTGTGAAAAGACCGTGAGCTTGTGGATACTGGTTGAGGTGTTCATGGTTCAGCGTATATATATGTGTTTTCACATTTTCACTTCAACCCCATAGGGATGTCGCAGAGAGAAGACTAGATGAGAAAACTTGTGCCCCTTTAATTTTGCAATCAACTCTTTGTACTCTTGTTGTTCAAGCTCACCGGCATAGTCGTCGAAGATGGCCTTCGTTGTTTTGCATGATGGGGTGTAAAAAAGCACAATCGCTGCAACGTTTTCCCTAAAGGGTTTCGCAATGCTGGTTAACTGTTGGGTTAGCACCCACACTGACAAGCCGCTGTGGCGAGCACTGAACCCTAGTTTCACAAGTTGACTCGTGCGACCTTTCACATCCTTCGAAGCAGCACAGTCATCCAGCACAAAGAGCGTGTTTGTCCCGTCGAAGAAATAACTGGCTAAAGTTAACCATGCTTCAATCTCATGCTGCTGACAGTCTATCACGAAAATGCGTGGCTCCTGGTCCACGAAACCGTCGTAGGTCTTGTTGTGGACAAATGTTGGGCAGAAGAGAACAATATAGTCAAACTTGCCCCTGAAGGGGCCACGCAGCTGATTCAGAAGATATTGTGTTTTGCCAGAATTAGTCGGGCCGATAATTAGGGCATTGAATGGCAGCTTTCGTGGGTCCATTCTCTATATATTTTTATGTGTATATATATGTGTTTAGTACTGAACCGCCTGCAGCTGTCTATCAATGATGTTCATCTGTGAGTCGCTGATGGTGTAGATGTGGCAGTGCACGTTTCCCGAGCCGGAGGTTGCCCTTTCGAGCTCAAGATGTACGCCGTCCTTTGTGTTGACGAGGCGTTGACCGCTGCCATGTAGGGTTGTATCAGCCATTGATCTAAGGTCGATAAGGAGGCCGAACTTGTTGCCCGTGAGATATTTTGTTAGATTCATGTTTGGCCTGCCATCACCCCTCTTTTTGAAGAGGCGACTGACTTCCCTCCACATGTCGGTCCCGTTGATGCCTTCGTTGTAAATCCTGTTGGGGGAGCCGTTTATGGTGACATTAACTTTGGTGATGTCTGGGTTGAAGTATTTTTCTGAGTCCCTGGCTCCTGCCGTGTAGGGTTCGATGAATAGCAAAAGGATGGCTTTCAGTGACCTGCGCTGCGGGTTCACCCTGAGATTCAGCCGAGCGTCTGAACCCTTCGAGAAGGGAACCACTTCCTCTCGCATGATATGGTCGTAGGCAAACTCCTTTCCGCTAGAGTATACACTTGTTGCCTCGTCAGCCAGCTGCTGACTTCGGATTGTCTCGTACTCAAGCTGGATATTTGTCAACTTGTAGACAAGCTTGCTTGTATCCGAACCCCTGACAACTTGAGAAGCCTGGGCGAGCGTTATCTCGAATGTCAAATCGTTGTAGAGTGCCTGTGGGTACATGACGCCGTGGTCTGTTATAATCTGGTGGTCAAGGTTGATGCGGTATTTGTTTTTGTAAATGGTCTCCAGTTTGTTTTCCGCATCCACGCCAGAGGTCTTCTTGTCGCCGGCACTAGAGCGAATCTTACTCAAGTCTACACTCTGGATGTCCTCAGGGAGCATGTTGTCTCTCTTATCAACAGAGAGGAATAGATCCTCAAAGATTTTGTAAATATCGTACCCAACGGTGTCCTGGACAGTGGTGGCGGCAAACTTCACAACAAGCCTGTCAACTAGTGCTCTGGAGACATTTTGTACAAGATAGTTGTTTGCGTGGCCGCCGGCAAGGTCGATGTTAAAGAGCAAGGCAAGCGAGCCCGACACGATAACCTCATGTTCGTTGAGCTTGGGCACCGTAACGTACAGGGTCTCGCCGGGATTGGCTGAAGTGCGTTCAAAGGTGATGCGCTTTACGGTGCGCTCTGCTTTCATAGCACCAAGAATCTTCTCGGCATTAGTTGGGAGGAGGTTGGGTTGCACGGGTTGCACGGCCATAGCCAGAGTATATATATAAATTTATATTTATATTTATATACATCATGGCAGAAGGCGGGTATGATATACCTGGCGAGAACGAAAACACCGGGCTTGACTGGGATATAGACCACGATGGTGACGACGACGAAGAAGAAGTTAACAGAACAACCCCCTTTCAACCGGGAGCTGCATCCACCCCATATCCTGGCGGTGAAGAGCAGATTGAAATGCATACACTGCCTCGCGAACAGAGCGGTTTTGATCCTGAAGACATCCCTCTGCTTACTGACTTCACACATCCTGACGACAGAGAAGAAATGGTTGCTAAAGCTAGGGACTGGATCAAAAGGCTCCGGCCGAGAGCGGATTTCAGCCGATTAGACCCTATTGGTTTCGGTAAAAAAACAGAAAATGTAGGCAAATTTGTTACCTTTGGGCCAAGGGGTGGCGAGAAGCCCATTTTCAAACAAGATGGTTCAGGGCTTCTTAAATCATTCACAGACAGGTTCAAAGGGGTTCTTGGCCCAAGCGCTGAAGAGATACTCGTTGAGGACAGAACATCAATAAGGGAAGAAGAACAAAGTCTGAAGGAGGCAGAAAAACAACTGAAGGAGACTGGAAAGGTTTTTGCAGAAAAACAAAAAGCAGGAGAAAGAGTACAAAACCTCAGGGGCCGCTTAGAACAAACACAAGCTAGGCGTGAAGCTTTGGAACAGGATGGCGGTTCAATCCTTGAGAATGAAACCGAGATAAATAGACTGGCACAACTAGAAAAAAATCTTCAACGAGATCTTAAAAACGAGGAAAAAGAAGTCAGAGCCCTGCAAAAAATACAAAAACAACGAGACCAAGACCAGGCAAAGGTGGACAAAATCAGTACACGCCTTTCTGAGAAAAAAAGAGAAAGAAATGCTGTCGAAGCAGGGCTAAACTCAACTAAACCCCTTGATGAGTTAAACGAAAAAGTGGCCGAGCTTGAACGACAAAACGAGGAAGACCGGCGCGTGATAGAGGATGAGAACACTTCTCCCTCTGACAGAGAAGCTGCAGAAGCCCGAGTTGCAGAACGTGTCGAAGAGAAGGGAAGACTAAGAACGCAAGTTCAGGAAAGAGAAGAAGCCCTTCCTTTGAGAGAAAGGGTCAAAAATATCTTCAAGAAATATGGCTGGACCCTGCAAGCAGTTGTTCTGGCTGCAGGTCTAGTCATAGGCGCTGTGACGATTGCTGCAATGAATGGTTTAAAGGCCGGCACCAAGGCTATTGGCAATGGGCTTAAAGAAATAGGAAATAAGGTTGCCTCCATTCTGCCAGGCTTGATCGGTTCGATCGTGAGCTTTATCTTCAAAACAGCCGGCCAGGTTATATCCTTCCTTGGCGAGCACGCCTGGCTGCTGATCCTTGCCGTTATAGGCTTTATGATTGAAAGGATCACCAAGCGCAGGAGATAATTTATCTCATCCAGGCAAGAAAGCCTGCTAAAGCAAGCGCACCCACACCAATGAGCGCCTTGTTTACGTGATGCGGCTCGATCTTAGTCTCTTGTGTGGGGTCTGGTGTTGGTGTGGGGGCTGGTTGTGGTGTGGGTGTGGGGACTGGTTTTGGGTCTTTGGGCGCTATGCCCTGTGCCTGTGTCGCCTGTTTGTGAATCGGGTTCGATGGGTGGCTGTTTGGTGGATTAATCTTTGTCGGCCCTCCTTCCATGGGGCGAAGGGAGGCTTTTTTTGTGGTAAGATTGACATCATTGTTAACACCAAGCTTCATCCCTTGCGTTGCCTGCATAAGATTGTTATTGTACCCCACCACGCTCTCTGTGTTGATAACCATGCGTGACGGCATCAGCCAGCTCCCAGGGGCAACTACAAAGTTTAGCCACACTTTCGTTGCTTGGATGGCCTGCTGATAATGCTGTACGCTCTTAGATATGTCGTTCAGTCTTATGGCGTCCTCTAAGAGTGTGAGGAATACTCTCTGCGTTTCGAATGCTCGGCCTCCATTCCCAAGAATGCTGCTGCGAGTGTTTGCTTGTGCACCCAGGATGCAGTACACAAAGGCCTCGATTGACTGATTCATACGCGCGAGCCCTGGCTGTGTTAGCCCTTGTGCATAATTCGGCACAAAGTGTTCAAACTGACTAACAGCGCCCTGGTCGTTACGAACGAAGTATATGCCGTTTGCTCGATAGTTTGGGTCTTTTCTGTCTGTGACGCGCTCGTCATCAAACAGGGCTAGATCGGGATCAGGATAGTTGTAATCAGTAGAACTGGGCCCATCATATGCAACCCAAATGTACACATTGCCAAGCCCGTGATTTTTACCGTATGTGAAACGAAAGTCAGAACTGGGGTCTACACCGAACTCTTGGCAAATCCTCTTGTATGCGTTGATGTTGAATTTGTTGTCTTTCTGGTTGAATGTAGGGTCGTCTGGCAAAGCACTAACGCTCTGTTCCCCACCCAGCTTGTAGAGTATTCGTCTTGTTGTGAAATAGACGTGAAACCTGTAAAATGATCGGAGCTGCGGGGTTAGGGAGAGAGTAGAGTTCTTATCAAACAGAAGGTCACGCGAGATCCCGCAGCCGGTTGTTGCACACCACAGAGCAAAGTTTAGTTGTTGTGGCCAGAAACTCATATGCGGACCGCCTAGCCACTTTCTCCCATATTTCGCGGTTGTGAACGAAATTTGTGTGTCTCTGAAAATGTTTCTGTATTTCGTTGTGAAATAATCAGTTGGCGTGACATAGATCTTTTGCGCTTCATCGTTCAAGACAGAGCCAATCATCATGTCTTTATCGATTGAGGTGGAGAAATCAACAGCCGGGATTGGTTTTTGTGTGTTTCGGTTTAACGTCAACTGATAGGGGAAACCGCCAATATACTCTAAACCAAGCGCGTCTTTCAGGGCTTGTGTCCAATTCTTGTGCGGTATGTCTGAGGGCATAGCCCAGGAGCCTGGGCCCTTTATGAAAAGCACTTCTCCTGTGGCTTTGTGCTTTTCGTCGAAAGAAACTTCTGTTGTAAATCTTGACATATCAGCGTGCGGAAAACGCCTTTTGAAGTCTGAGATAGCCTTAGCCTTGGCAGCTGTAGAGAGTTTTTCAGCCTCCGGAGAACTCAGCCAAGCAAGTTTCGGATTTACTGTGGGTTGTGTTGGCTGTTTTTTTCTAATATACCTGCTCTGTTGGGGATAGAGGGGATTTTGTGGACGAGGAAAAAACGGGGGCGGAGGTCCGTAATCGTGACCGCCAATGTCTAGACCGAGATTTGAACCAGGATTAAAACCACCAGGGCGTCTGCCAAACATGATTATATAAATATAAATATAAATATAAATTAAATATATACAATCATGGTTGTGTTAACAATTGTCGCACCTTCGAACCCTCACACCATCTACTTCGACCACCCGCTTCAGAAACCGAGTTACATAAGACTTGTCTCTTGTTCATTTTACAACTCGTGGCATAATTTGAAAGAAAAGGCAACTATTTCAACAACAATAAATGGCTCCAATGGATCAACTCCAAACGTGACATTACTTCAAGGGCATTACACCATTGATAGTCTAGCGAAACAATTTAACGACTTAGCCACCCAACATAGAATAAAATTACAATTATCAACTACTATAAATACACCAGTCGGCTCGATGGTCATTCACAATGGAAGTAATGTAAAGTTTAGTGACAATCTGGCAAATTTACTTGGCATAAGAGCTGTATTGTTTCTAGTAACATACGTCAAAGGATTAACATCACCAAGCACTTACTTTATCCACTGCGATCTGGTTGATAAAGAACAGAACCTGTTCAACGGTAAGCCTTCGACTGTCTTGGCTAAATTTGATCTTCGAGGTGAGCCATATGAGAAAGTTTTCTATGAATCAACACAGCAGAACATGCGTGACGTCTCGTCTGGTGATTATGTAAACAGCATAACACTGTCTGTAAGGGATGAACACAATGCCCTTTTTGACTTCAATAACATGCCCCTTGAATTTGAACTTGAGATCAATTAAAAAATATATTATATATATATATATATACCCCTGATGATGATCTCGACTAACGTGTTGCCATCAGCTCCTGAATACAGCGAAACTCCATCGCTTTACCCAGACTTATCCAACGGTGAAGGCTTCAGACTCAAAAAAATCTCTGACTTGCAAAAGGAGCTTGAGTCGGAGGCTAATCATTACAGACAAGTTGCTAAGAAATACAAGCGAACACATACAATTGTTCACGGAACAGCAGTAAGTTTTAGTTTTATTTCTACAGGCTTGTCTGCAGCCACAATCGCCACAGCCCTGACAGGAGCCGGGCTCATCGCCAGCCCGGTTATTGCCGGCGTGGCAGCTATGACAGGTTTTTCAGCGGCCAGCCTCACTATGCTTAACAGGCGGCTTCAGAGAAAAATTACTAAACACGAGAAAATATACACACTCGCCCTTGCAAAACGAAACTCTGTCTTTGAGCTGGTTTCAAAAGCTCTAACTGACAAGCGTATCAGCGATTCAGAATTCAAAATAATCCTCCATGAAGTTGAGAGCTATTATGAACTTAAGAACGAAATACGCTCTGGTGAAGCAAAACCCTCACAAAACAAACAAACTCAAACTCAAACGCCAGATCTTGACAAGATCAGAAAAGAAATCCGCAAGGAAGAACAAGAAAAGATTAAAAAAAAAACTCAATCGTCTTACCGCTGTGTCCAAGTCAGATTTGAAAGACTAAATTCGGGTTTCTCGCTTTATCTAACAAAAGAACGCAATTGCGTGACAAAGCGTGACACATGACGTGACATTGTACGTGACTGTCACGCGTGACATTGCGTGACACATAACGAAAAGGGACAAAACCCTCGTCAGGGGGTGCTCTGGTGGCTGTTTCGTTTTGCCTAGCCTAGGCTAGGACTTAACTCCGGACAAGGGAGTTGTCATTTTCCCATTTAGCCTCTGGGAGCGAGGTCGAGTTCTCCTAGGAGATCTCTGTTCGAGCACCCCCCTGTATCAGTTGGGCCGGGGCTGGTTCACCAGGGGGTCACTAACTGACGCAGCAACCCCACTACCCCTGGTCTGACATCGCATTAGCCGTAAGCAGGATTCAGTGGGGGCCAGCCACACCTCCCTGAGCTATACCGAATTACAGACTTACTATAATATATGGTGCGAACAGGTCTTTTATATTCGACCGAATTGCCGTGCTTTCACATGTGGTAACTCATAAAGAACTACGCATGCGCAAATATAACCGAAAAGTTGTATTTTTCTAAATATAGGCTTTACATAATAAATACCGGAAGTCACGATCGCCAAATTGAAAAAACAATTATAATGTTTAAGCATGACTGACTTCACCGCACGGCTCAATGAACTTGACAAACAACACAATTTTGCCATCCTTCGCTCGCTATATGGTGGTGATTATAGGAAAGAAATACACCGCTTGTGCCTGCCGGAAAAACTTTGCCATATCTACGAAGATATGGGGTTGGCAGAGATGGGGAAACAATATCTACAAGAACATTATAACGCCTTGCAGCGTGAACGTTGGGCCCGAAGATTTCTGTCTTGTTATTCTTGCGACGGCCCATTTTTGCAATCAAGCGATTCTTGTGAACTTTATTGCAAAAAATGTGGTCGTGTGGAAGTGCTAGAGGATTATGCTCCGGCATATACGGATCAAAACATTTTGTACAAACCAAGACAAAGGCAGTCGGCACGGTGTTATGCGTTTGGGTACGCTTTAACACGAATTAACAAAAGGATTGGATTGACTATCGACCAAATAAATGAGGTGAAACGTATTTTCAAACATATACAAGCTCGGCTTCCGAGAATCTCTTATACGTTTGTGATCTACAAAATCATGGACATTACAACGCCGCTTGAAGACCCACAACGAGCGATTGTAAATTACCTAAGGCAACAGATGTCAAACAATATGATAATTAAAAACGGCCGTTTATGGAACAATGCTTTCAAAGATCTTGAGTAAAAGTTGCCGCTTTCTCAATAAGAAAGGCTTCTAACATGGCACTGTCATCGCCGATGTTGTCTTCAAAAGTTTCACCAGGTATGGTTTTGTCAAGGTGTTTTTGATTTGATAAATTTTCATGTATTTTTCTGCGAAGCCTTGCCAAGTTCTCGTGAAATCGTTCGACCTTCGGTTGAATACTGTTCAAAAATCCCTCGTGCTTGACAATTTGAAGCTCTGTGAAATTCAACATTTTCCATGCAAAGAAAGCAACCGGCTTCGGCCCCTCATCTGGAGCAAGGAGAGCCTTTTTCATTCTGATGTAACGCAAAAACTCTTCATCTACGTATTCTTTGCTGAACGACATTCTGACCGCGCCGTAAGAACACCATAGGTCTTTCTCGGCTATTGAAGCCATTATTTGCTCAAATGTCTGAGTTTTTTTAAGAGCACCAATATCAATAAGTTTAGTTTGATTGTGTGTAAGCTTTTGTTTTGAAAACAAATAGCAGATGCCCCAGGCAAGCGCTGTGTGACATTTTGTTTTGTAAATACTTCCGCCGTTTAAAAGATTATTATGATTCGAACTTGGCTCTATCTGGTTTAGAGAACACATTCTGAAGTAAGAATCAACGAAAAGGGCTTTGTTAACCATAGATCCGCTAAAATAAAGACCCGTTTGTATCTGGGGTATATAATAACTAGGCACTCGAGTCATAGCTATTTTCCGCTTGAAAGGACATTTGAACTCCAAAAGAATTACATTGTTTTCTTTGTCTACATAATAGCCGTCAGGGCTGCATATAATCTTTCTATATAATGAGTGATCTGTTGCTAGATTAAGGGATATACTGTTGGCAAAAACTCGAACACAATGCTTCTGTTCAAAGCATTTGCGAGCGATCGGTTCGAACAGATTGCCCCAGGTACAAGCCGTATTGCTGTGCATGTCGGCTGGCTGTAATTTCTTTAAAAGCAAGCTCTGTGGTGTTTCAAACGGCGAAACTCCGATCAAGGCTGCAATTTCGGAGGCCCCAAGAGTATTTTGTCGATAACTCACCCAGTCGGCGCTCTTTGGTTTTAGACCAGTGTTCCTCGATTTGAGAAAGTTCAAGAACACTTGTGTTGTCGTCATCATTGATATACAAAGGTAAAGTGTTTTTTCAATTGGTAAAACCCGAGCATCTCTGTTCGAAACGCTGCTAGCGGTGTCTTGCCTTCGATGAAATCCGCAACAAAACTTGCATTACGGATCCTGTGTAAAGGGTCAAGATCATTCAAGGTTATAGAGGATTTTTTTTCTTGCTCATCAAGCCATGCATTCAGCTCATGCTCGCTGATGTTTGAGTTTGCAAGGACATCTCGAATAACCACCGATGATGGCGGTGGTGGTGGTAAAACCGCCTCATGTTCGTGAAGAACTAGATTTCTTCTAAAAGGTGGGCAACCCTTATTCATATGATTATAAAACGTTGACACGCAAACCATTCGCTGACAGACGGGGCAGGGGAGTTTTAAATTACTTGCCTTCAGTTGAGCAGCAAAAAGTAGCATAGGCATCGTGTATACAAGGGGTAAGCGTTTATTCAATTGGCAGCGTCGACCCCCAGTTCACACAGGAGGCGTTAAATCATGCAATCTAACCCTTATTTGAAATGGGCTGTAACACAAAGGCATCGTTAAGTGGGGGTCGTATAGAATTAATCACTATGTAGTATAGGGAGTGGGTGCATCCGGCCCCGGCTCCAAAGGCCCGAGAAACCGCTTATTTTGACAACTCCCGAACGCCTGAGTTACCTGGCCCCCAGGGCGAATGCAATGAGCCCTGGGGGGCCCGCTAACTCAGGCGTTCGGGAGTTGTCAAAATAAGCGGTTTCTCGGGCCTTTGGAGCCGGGGCCGGATCACCCACTCCCTATACTACTCTGATTTCAATCTGTCCTGATGATAATGAGAAAGATTTTTTTCCATGTGAACCAAGGTTTTAAAAAAAGCTGCTTTCCAGATAACCGACAATAGACTGTCTTACACAGGAACTAGATGAATGCACGACCTCTGTTCATAGAATAAAGAAAAACGAAATAAAAACAGAACAGAATATCTTTGGGTAATGTTCTTATTTATGATACACGCTCCTCTTTTGAAATGCGTTGTGTCACCTTGATGTGAGACATGCGTCAGTTTTATATTATTTCCACTGAGATGGAATGTCGGATTGTGTTGCCCTTTTTCGTTGCCAATGCCTTTTTTCTCAAAGTACAGCAACTCTTTAAGCCGATTTCCCGCGCGACTAGCTTTTGCCGGCCGTCAAATAGAGGTGTCCACCGCCTTAGAGTGAGTTTAGTAACATACAGACAAATAAGTGTAATTCGGCCAGAGCCAACCAAGCACTGAAGTTCGCTTTGGAAAGGTGTCCGCTTTACAGAGGTGTCCGCATCAAGACAGTTGAATGTGTACCAATATAAAGGACTCGATCTTGAGGAACTTCCATGTATTCCTCGGGGCAAAAAATACGGACCTCATAGGAGACTGGAGTGTGCGCGATTCCTGTCTTCCTGTGTAGACCTGGATTTGGGTTTAGGTTTTGTCTGTGGTTGTAGCTGCTGCCTTTCCTCAGGTCGAGTCTGTAATGCCGTAGTGTTATTCAAACCTGATACAAAATGGGGCCTGTTTGTTCCCTGCGGATCTGCCCTTACTGTCATAATCTAACAGTGAAAAGAAATGAGTCGAGAAATGTAGTAAGTTATAGATAAGAAGTTAGATATGAATCGTTTACTAAAATCAATACTTGCAATCCGTAGATGGAATTGCTATCGATAAAAATATGTACAATGATTTGAGATAAAAATGGACCTAAATATAAAATATTGATAAAACTGTTGTAAGTTAGTTGTGATCACCAAATAACGTAACACAAAAAATTCAAAAGACACTGAAGAATACCAACATCACAACACAAAAGCCAACCAACAATAGTTTTTACAACGCCAGGAAATCCCAGAAATGTGGGCCTGGCGAACAATGCCAAATTTTTCGCACGCTCATCATGTTATTTTTTTTCGTGAATATAGTAAAACTACAGACATCGCTGACGCTTTCGACAAAGGTTTTGCCGTGCTGTTAAATTGCTGTTTCTCCTGTGGATGCACGAACCAATAGATGGTTTTCACGTTACGTCACGGCGGCCATATTGGTGTACAACTACAAAAGAATTTTAATGAACTTCTTTTGTAATGTACACTAACATGGCTGCCATGGCCTTTGTCATTTGAGTCCCACAGGACTGAAGGTAACGTCAGTGAAAACCACCTATAGGCTTTTTTTGACGACATTTGTTATTAGTGAGGGGACGGACGCATAATTATGGGAAACTTAAGATAATTACCGCAACTTGTTAGTGCAAAAGGTGATTTTCACGGCGGCGATGTTGGTGATAACAAACAATAAAAACGTTTTCCTTTTTCATAAAAATAGAGTTTGATTTCCAAAGAATAGAAATTTTATTGTTTTAACCACCAACATGGCCGCCGTAAAAACCACCCATAGGCACACGTCTTCAAGACGTGCTAACAGACAGATAATTCATCTCTAAATTTATATCTGAACGGAATGTTTTCAAATACCACGCAGCTCTTCACAACCTCTTATTTCATTGGACCTGGGTATCACGCAGCTCTATTGTTTTCAGGGCTAGGGTCCATTGTTGTGTTGTTTGTTCTATTGTTTTCTCAGCAAATCAGAGAAGACCTTGTAAGAACTGCATACTGCCCCAATTGTTTTGGGATACCTATTTCCTCTCCCCGTTTTTTACCTAGAAACTTAAAAATTCGTCGTTGAATCCGTCCTAATTCGTCTTCAAATTTATACTTATTAATAGAAATTTAGTCAACACAACTGCAACTGCAAAAACTAACGATAGTTTTTGCAGTTGTAAATCTATACTTAAACGAATTATTCGTCTGACAGATAATTCATCTAGATGGGTAATTCGTCTCTAGCATAAATTCGGCCAATACCAGTTTTCCTATTATAATGTCCTTACCTTTGGAATAAAGACAAAGCAGAGAGTAATGGTGGTACAGAACACGACCAGAACGGACAGCACTGCATAACAAACATCCGGGTTATTATCAACCAGATTGACAACTGTCATTCCCAACGCGCACGGGAAAACTACGTTATACACCGAGAGTCCAATATGGCGAGAGTCGTTTAACGCGGGAACCGTCACGCTTTTTGTTTCCCAGGCCAAGAAGGCGCCAAAGGCCAGCAGAAGACCTTTGTATGCGTAAATAATGCCAAGCCATAAGTTTGGGTATGAAGAGCTGCAGTCAATGTAATATGGCACGTATTTTGTGTCCGTGGCGGGGCTGTATTCCTGTAAGAACAGAGAAACCAAATAGTCGTCATAGTCGATACTTTATATAATTAGTTTGGGACACAGACTTTGAATATTTTAAAAGGCCACCTAGCCTATATCAGGCGTTCAGATACTGGGCAGCGACGCGAAGGAATAATGTGAACGAAGAAAAAAGCGAGCGGGAAACACCCTCGCCTTGCTCTTTTTCGCGCCTGTACCCCTCCGTCAGCACTCGCAATATGTTTTCTTTGCGCGTCGTCGCAATTGTCCGTTTCTTAAACGGTCGATGCCATTTTAGCGACACTTAGAAAGGTTTTCACCAATTTTAGAATTATTTTTTCTATCAGAAAAAGAAAAATGCAATTATTTACCTAGAATCGAACCCGGAACTTCTTAATGCTAACATCTCTCCTTTAGCACTAGACCACTGGGTTGATCCGGCAAACGCAAGAAAAATTTAATTATAAAAGGTGCTTTTCTTAATATATATCAATAGCGGGTCACCCTAACCCTAAATCTTACCTAACCGCGAATCTAGCTTAGATCTAATAATCGCTTTACCAAGGCCCAATTTTATCCAATAATGATAGCCTACTTTCGTCCCAATCCAGGCATAAACTAGAGAGAAATAGCATCGACCATTACAAAAGGCATGGTTACTAATGAATGCTAATGATGGCATCGACTGTTTACGAAAGGGAAATCAGCCGCGTCCACTGTCCTTCGCTCCCCACTATCAGAACGTCTGGAACAGGCTACCCGCGCTATCTGAACGCCTGGAACAGGCAACCCACTATCTGAACGCCTGGCTTGTTAAGTCACCAGAACTCATGCTGCTCTTAGACAACATTAAAATTACGCAAGAGAGTATGTCGGTAATATTTTCCAAAACGGAGTGCTAAACAGAAATATCATTGAAGGGGACACTTTCATTAATGAAAAACAGAGCTGTGCCTTCGAGCTTCAAGAAACACTATTAACATTATTTTGTAATCTCTGAGTGGACATATACGGGGACACTGGCATGTATCCTCCGGTAAGAGCGCATACTTCTAAGACGATACCTGTCTGTGATTGCGAGCACAAACAAACAGGTATCGCTCTAGTGGCCTCCCACAAGGTACTAAGTATTGGTCGCAAATAAACGCTCAGTTATGAAACCTCAAATAAGGGGACATCCCAGGTTGCACACTTATAGAGGTACGTACGGTTCCTAAAGTACAGCGTACACAGCGGTTACTTAACAGTGAAAGACTGCTTGTAGTCCCTCTTTTCTCTTTAGGTTCGTCGAGTCTTATCCCAACGAGCGCGTTCGCAAAAGCTGGCGGCATGAACGAGAAGGGGAGACAAAATTGGGACTGAGGACTCTTGGAATTTTCAAACCGTCCGTCTAACTAGCAACGGAGTAGTTGATTGGTCAATTCACAGATGATGCCTTCTCGCGCGCCGCTGCATATCGTCTAGTCCAAATCCTTTTCGTTTCAATTTCTCGCCCTGTGCTCCTTTCGAGCCACTGATTATTTCGAAAGAGAAACAGAATACATGTAGTCTATAACATTTGTGGATCCAGGGGTGGGGCACAGAGTGCTCGGGCCTCGTTTTTATTTTGCAAAGACATAAATGTCCAAAGGGCCGAATAGTTTCGTTGTGACACACTTTCACTTCAGGTCTTTTCCTTTTTCACTCCGGGTTCCCAAACTAATAAGCAAGTCTGGATCCTTGAGTGATTAAATCTCTACTGATCTCTACTTTCAACAACGGAACGATGTGTGACCGTTGTGAAGGCGAATCCGTGTTTTCGTCACGAAAGTTTCAACTCGACATTGATTTTTTGCGACTTCGTTCTGCCATTTTCTGCTGTCGTGTCATCCGAGTCATAGAGATTACCACGCGATAGGAAAAGCGATATGCAGCTTGTGTGGCTTTACGTACCTCGCGTCCAGTGAAGTATTTATTGGCGTGCATCGGATCAATAATCTCCCAGACCATGATGATAAGAAAATCGATGGAAATAAACAATCCCAGCATAGCAAACAGTTGAAAGTCACTGATTACCTGCAGAAAATGAAAAACCTTTCTCGGTATAAATAAAAGCATGTATTATCACAGGCAGTCCAAACTCTATATATATGTCAGCCGTTGAAATAGAAATGAAGTACAGCACTTAGAACATATTTTGTGCGTTCTGATACTGACATATAAAGAGTCTGGGCTACCTTTAGTATTATGATAAAAACATGTTCGTTAAAGATATCTCGTAAACTCGGAGTAAATTCTCTGCGGTATAGAGCCCGCGGACTATCATTGACGGTCATTCATTCATTCATTCATTCATTCACGATCAATGGAACTTTGTGTTTCCTTTTTTTTTGGAATAAAGATAGCAAATGACACCCGTCATAATATTTACGGATGGGAGTTCAATGACCAGCTGAATTTTGCTTTACTTTTACAGTCGGTAAAGGAGTCTCTTGTCGACCTTGATAATAAAACTGCTACCAAACATCGCGCTTTGTAAAAAACTTAACTCTTACTACTTTAAAACTCTATTAAATCTTTTATTCTTGAGTCCACTTGAAACCCGATTAATAGCCAACAGCCATTTGCGAAGGGCACCCTCTCTTAAATAGATTAAAACAATTAGCCAGAAAAAATACTGAAATGGCTGATTATTCTTCAATTTTATTCTCCGGCGAAAGCAAATTAGGCATTTATTTATTTATTTATTTATTTATTTATTTATTTATTTATTTATTTTCTTTAGTACCTAAGTCAGTCTTTCAAGAAATGCTCTACAGCGTAATAGAAATTGATTTCTAATGTATATCATTTTTTAAAGGATATGGCCCCGGTTGATTAATGCCGGGATGATCTGTAAGGTAATTGGAAGTTTTATGCGTCCAATCCCTCCTTGCCGGAGTATTGTACTTGTTACTCGTTTCTTTTGAAGTAATTCTTACACCTGTTACTTCTTTTTATAGAAACCAATTATATAAACATGGTATTAATAAGACAGTGATTACAGAAGTAAGAAATTAAAGCGGGAAGCGAGGAAGATGAAAGAAAAAATACAGTGCTTTCTTGTCACTGTAGTTAAATTGTTTTATAGATAATTACAAGAGGAAGTTGCAATAAAGAAAATTGCATCTGAAAACAATGAGTTAAAAAAAATGTACAGCAAAATTACTCACTGAATAATATGAACATACAATTTCAGATATATTTAAAAGCATCGTAACTCAAAAAAACCTTACTAATATTTTGATATTCTGGCTTTTTCAGTTCTTCAGTAATGACTTTTTATTGCTACTAAACAAACCATAGAAATTACACATAAAAATGACGTTTCGGCATTACAATGATCGATATTGAAACGTTGAGCATAGTTTGAACAGTAGTTTTATTTGCCTTGTACTTATGTCACTTATTATTATCATTAAGAAGTTCATTATTCAGGTAGGACTCGTCCGTAATATGATGCTAACTTTTTAGGGAGCCTATTTTTTTTTTACCATGACAAGCTTTTCGTTCAAGTTTTCGCGGATTTGCTTCACAAAAATGATTCCAATAAGGACGCTGAGAGGTTTTCAGTTTTAAAATACTATGAACTCTTTATTTGCCCAGCGCAACAAAACGACTTGCCGACTAAGAATGCTTTTTAGCACTGTCAAAGTCAGGTACATCCAGAGGCAAACAGAGGGCTTGAATACCGTTCAGAAAATTCTCTTGAGTATAATCCGCACTAAGAAGCATTTCACGGCATTAGTATGATATTTACAGACCCCAAGGACTTGTTCGATTGACAGTATACCGGAATAAGAATAAACATAATAGTCTCTGAATATGGTTTGTTTAGACAAGCTTGCCGTATAAATGTGGCAAAACATGCTTATAATACGGCGATGGAAGACGTTTAATTTCCAAATCCCTGACCATTTTTCATATTCTTATACAGCAGTGTAATTCTGGAATACGTTTAATCGAACTTACCCTTCAATAGCAATATACTCTTCTGTCACTAGTGGAATTCCCAAGAATCTGTTGTACAAATTGCGAAGTTCCGCTCCTTATACTATTTTAGGGAATTATGGAAGCGATGTCAGTTCATATTGAGATGGTTATTCCTGTATACTCCAAAACGGCTAAGGAGTCTCTTTAGACCTTGGCGATAATTTGTACTAAAAGTGACACAAATACAAGGGTTTATAGCACAATTTGCGTCAGCTATAAACAATGAAATGTACCAATAGATTAAGGTTCCACAAGGCAAACGTCCCTCCCAAACAAAAAGCTTTAATAAGATCAAAATACTGGCAGGAACCCAGCATATTGTAAACCCCAACACAATAGCTATGGCCATCTTTAACACACTTTTGTTTCTTTTCGTGCGTAGCTCCTCAGCGTTTATGGATTGTTCTCCTGGAAGGATCTGTGACTTGAGCTTGATAAAGGTGAGAGAATACAGTATGATCATCAATATTAAAGGGATATAAAAGAATATAACATAGTTTCCTAGGAAGTAATTTGCCTCGGACAAGGACTCCCCAAAGGATTCATTCCACCGTCTTTTGCACGTTACGTTTCCTTGGTATTCCACAAGTTTGAAGGCCAGTAAATATGGTGAAATGATGGCCATCGCGACGATCCAAGTAGCGAGAATAAAGAAGGGACACAGTTTTGGACTGATGATAGGGGAACGGAGTGGAAATGATACAGCTCTAAATCGATCCACGGCTACCAAAATAAGGCTCTGAATGGACACAAAACTAGAGACAGTTGGTATGAAGTAGCTCAGCTTACACAAGGCCTGGCCAAGAGAACCACTGATTAGCCAGGAGTCAATGTACAACTCTGTTACCAACCGAGGAAATATAAATATTGAAAACAGCACGTCGGACATTGCCATGTTTACTATAAAATAATTTGTCGGCTTTCTCATAGTTTGCGTTTTATAAACGATGAATGCAACGACCGAATTCCCGATCAGCGAAATAGTGAGAATCAAGCAGTAAGCAAACGTTTTTTCCAATTTTTGCTGCTGTTGGATTAACCGGACTGGAGCAACTCGATCCATTTACCGTTGTATTCATGTTTGTGTTTTTCGTACAGCTTTTTTTGGTCTCTTATAAATTCACCTAGTGTCTTCGATGACATACAGAAGGCGGAATTCGATCCGTTCTGGCTTGCATGAATCACAAGCTAGAAATTGTGCATGTCAGGAACCGTGTTGGCTAATTACACAAGTTGTCAAACTGACGTCGAAGACATGTTATACCTCTCGATATATTCCATTTATACCTATAATAAAGTGTCAGATTATTCAGTTGTACAGCTTATTGGGAACACTAGGTAAATACAATTAAATATTAAAATTAATAGCTATTCTAAAAAGAAATAAATATTACTAAAAATAATAAGGATTCTGTACGTTTATCTTTTCATTTTACAGTTGTCACAGCAGTCAGCTGTTGTTTTCCATTATGCTCTCTAAGTCCTTATTTCTAATATTCCTCTGGAATGCTTGGAGGGCCACGGAAGCTAGGTATTGGCCTGTGCTGGCTGGTTAACTTAGACCAGATATACGAGGTCATCTACGAGCAGTCGAACGTGATGAAAACCATCAATTTAATTATGCAAACTACATGGAATCGCATCATTCTCCAGCATTAAACTCATCTTCATCTGATAGTGCAAAATGAAATGGCAACACGCACTCTAAGGATCTTTGGTCACATGCGCACTAAAAAATCTGGGAGAAATAGACGTACACTCCCAAAGGAAGTCCGTATAGAGACTCTAAATAGATCAACAAAATATGATGGTCGATAAGGCAACTCGACCAGCAAACGAGATCCTGCCAAAAAGTAATGTGGGTTGAACATGAATCTTGAACAGGTGCACCAGTGATATTTTGTCATTAATTTGAAAGACACTCTATGGCTTATGCTTACTAAGATATGGGAGGAGAAAATTTGTGGGAGTGGGAATTAAATTGTGGAAATAGATGACGTCGCTGAAGGGGAGGAGGGCGAGGGAAAAAAACCAACCCCGGTGCTTAAATGAGCCAGTGAGCGTTAATTAAAATTAAGGAGGACGAAAACACCGGACATATCTTAAAAAGGATGGGAGAGAATCAGTTATGGGGCATGAAGCAGGTAGAATGAATTATCGTATGGAAAACGAATAACTAAGCCATTTCTCTTTCCTATGGATGACACTGAGATGCAGTATTTTCATAAAGAAGCTCGAAGCTATAGATTACTACGTAATTGAGTTAATTCAGAAACCCATAAGTGGGTTGAAACGTACCATATTTGGAAACCCCTCGGTCCCTCGAGATTGGAAGCAAGTTGTTCTAGCGAATTGATTGATTAATATTTTTATCTCGATTTTCCAAATATGGCTGTAACAACTTCTTAGGCTTGGTTCCCACTAGCGACATAACGATCATAATCATAATCATAAGGGGCGTTATGTCGCTTATGTCGTAGTGGGAACGCCGAAAAACATAATCATAAAGACGCTTAGGATCGACATAATCATAATCATACGAAAATGATCTGGCATTTTCTTATGATTATGATTATGTCTGTGATTATGTTTATGTCGTAGTGGAAACATAAAATCTAGCGCTCATAGTGGTGATCATAATGACGTATGTTCATTCACTGTATTTTGGCCAATGAACGTCCTAGTTCCAGTAATTTGCAGATCATGTTATTCCAAGATGGCGTCCAACTTTGATGAGCGTCAAATTTAAAGTCGACGGTTTGTTCGTATGTGTTCCCACTAGATCATAACAACGTTATGATTATGACTATGTTTATGATTATGATTATGATCGTTATGTCGCTAGTGGGAACCAAGCCTTAGCAAATTGAATAACCGGAAGCTTGTTTTGAAGCGTACAAGAGACAGTTGCACGTTTCAACCCACTTATGGGTTTCTGGTTAACTCTATAGTACTGTAAACTATATATCTTCAAAACATACATCTTTTTCAAAACGTTTCCGCAGCCAGATTTTTGTCATTCAAAGTTCTTATAAAAATAAGAAAGATAAGGAATAACAGCACCAAACTAATCAATGTCAAAACCATGCAATGAACTATTTTTAGTTGCACTAAAAATGGTTCTACAGACCCCAGCCCCTCCCCCTGCGCGGTGCCTGCAGGATGGAACTTATTTTACACCGTTTAAAGCCGTGAATTTTTACTTACCATTTTCTTTGTTCGATTGAGGAAAATCTTGTGCACTCTCCAAGTCTTTAAGAACATTCCACCAAACCCAAGTGTGAATCCAAAACAGGCCACCCAGGTGGAAAGCTGGAGGCCAACAGAAAGAATTAATAAGTTCAAGCAGAAGTTCATGAGTGTGACCATATTATAGCCTTAAACATTGATCTCTTGCTTTTCTTAGACAGGAAGCTTCATTCCACACGTGTATCACGGATGGGTAATCGAAAATTGAGGACACATGAAGTAGCCATTCAGGATGTAGGGGTAGAAATGAATCTTTCACTTATGGGACCAACCATTCAAAGGTCCGTGGATGATATTAAACACTTAATGACTGGTCCAGAGGGAAACGGTGAATTTTGTTTCCAAACAAAATCACTGTTTCCCGAGGGATCAGATATAGCAACACAAAAACCACAACACAACACAATTTGAAAAACGCGCCGAGCATTCGAGGTAAACATCAATCAAGTGCGCTAGCGGGCAACAGTGCAATGTTATCCTCTGACGTCAAAATTGTTGCCCGCTTTCGAAAATGTTGCCCGCTTTGGACAATTGGCGGGAAACAGTTTGTTTGTTAGATGTAATATGACCATGAATTAACCAATTAATGCGCGCGTTGTATCGAGAAAAACTCCAGCTATATAATAACTAAGATTATAACTCAGCGACAACTTTACGCGTGATCTTATTGGATAAAAAACATCACGTAAAAAATCGGATTGGATATCAGTCGATTTGATAAACTAACAAACAAACAAGTCAGGGTTCAGGACTAATTTCAATTTCTCATTTAAGAAAATTTAAGTCGTTTTGCATAAGACAGTGAAGGTAAAATTAAAAATCTGGTGTCAAATGGGGTGCCAGGAAACACCAAAATAGAATCCTCAAAATATGCTGTTAACGTCGATAAAGAGCGTTTGGGAAACGAATCGGAGGGTTGAAACACCTTTCTGGCTTGCTGGTACAGCTGGTACGTCTGGTACAACTTTCGGTCGAACTGTTTACTTTTATATAGTCTCTCAGCTGCGGCCATTATCCAGTGTTACCATTCAAATGTTACCATTCAAATGAAAATTATTTCCCTTGACTGTATTAGAGTTACATTTTTATATCCAATAATACTCACCCTGCAACGTACAATTGCCTCAGCACTGGGACTCACAAAGTTACCGTCAATTCCGAGTAGAATCCCGGCCGTGTAAATGAGAATCGCACCAATCACAATAATGTTGTTCATACGGGGACTTGACATTTTGATAAACCTGAAATCCGGTATATACTATGTCATTATTTACCTTAAGTTTGTATTTTGTATGTTTTTTTAATTAAATAGGTTTTTTTCAGGTAATCACAATGATTATATGCTATCGTCCGAAATGCAAAGTTTACTTGTATCGTGAGGTAATAAACTCATTATCCACATGTTCGCGTTGTGGACCTATTTTTAGTATTACCTATGTGTGCTGTGGCTGATGTTGAATGCCAGGAAGGCTACCGCTATGATAATTCCCAGAATCTCCACGGTACAAAAGAAGCCAAACAAACCCCTGGAGATCTTCTGCAACTTGTTAACCGTTGTCATGTGATCGGCTGGAATCTTGCCACCTTATAACAAATAACATATACAATTATATTTTGCAAGTTTATTTAAAAACACCCATTGTCAAAATAAGTTTCCCGGACAGTTTCGGTATAGGTTATTCGGGTCAATTTGGGGTAAAAACTGTGTGAGCTCTACACTTTTCTTGAAAGAGGTAATAGGCAGCTGTATATAGCTATTGTTCACAGTGGACGGGCAACCAATTATGTCCAATCGGACAAGACTAAAAAATGTATAGAGTAAGACACGACTGAAGAAAGTAGGGTCTAAGCGATCACCCTTGAAAACGATCTCTAAGGTAAATTACAGCATGGGCCACCGGTTATTCTTCACCCCCGGCAGAAATAACAAGTTTGCTGTCATTGTGGCATGCAGGAAGTATACAAATTAGGTCACATGACTTGGTAAGGCCACAAACTGGAAAACGTTTGAGCAAAAATGGAAACAGAGTTTATTGTAAGTCAGAAATTCAAATTAACTGGTACGAGACAAGTCACAATGGCAGCAGCAAGAAATCTGTGCTTGGCAATTGTGAATATTTTATCAATTTTGAAAATGAACGATATTTTCTAAAAGTACCCAGTCCCTGCATAAAAATAATTTCGTTTTTCATACTTCCTTTTAAATTATCTCAACATTGCTTAGCACAGAGACAATGTATCGCGGAAGGGTAACTATTTACGTAGGGCCCGCAGAACTAGACAATGTTTTGTGGTGAATAAGGTTGTTTATAGGCATGCAAAGATTATTACTGTTTAGCCTTTTGTAGTCTGAGGTTTGGTTTGCAATAACCTCCAGTACCTGGAAGTGACCCTCTGTTCGGCATTTTCGAGGTGCTCGTTTACACGGCGGGGGTACGAATTGTAGATAACTTTATTTGCGCTACTAACATTACTCACTTTTCCAAACGAACTTTGTTGATTCGAGAACAAGTTTATCTTCGTCCACCGTGTAGTTACCAACTATCTTTATTTCACCGTCTGGGGAAAACAAAAACACTTGCACAGTTCAATATGATTTGCACCTTCTTTAAAAGATGCAAAGAATTTGTCAGAATTGCTTTGTCTTCACGGATGCTTATTTAAACAAGTGCGTTGTTGCGACAACAATAGACACAACCCAGAATACGACTACAGCGAGATATGTTCGCTTCAAGGTCACAACTTGTCTGTATCTGAGCCCTAGCAACAGGGCGAGAAGTCTGTCCCCGCTTATTGCAGTCAGTGTCAACAAAGACACTAAACACAAAATACAGCTTATGGTAAAACTTGATTCAACTGCGTAGCGACATATATTCCATTGTTTCTTCACCACAGATATCCAGTAAGTAACTTCATGAGGCTCCGCAATGATACCAACACAGAGATCAGTTGCCGCTAGGTTACGATACAGGAGTTTGGACGGTGGATGAAGTGAAGACTCTCTGTGAAGTGCAACTAGAATCAGACTTTTCCACAGAAATGCAGAAATGGACAGAAAAATGTTCAGCACTGAAAGAAATATTAAATGATTGTGTGCTTCTCCAGTTGATTCTTCCGAGCAAAACCGTACGAATGGATTCTGGTTTTGCTCTCCAGTAAAGTTTTTTACCTCCATTTTACTCAATGCGAGTACGTGCAAGTGAGCGCTTTTGTAAGTGTTTTCTCCTTTCATTATAAAACGAATGTCTACCAAAAAAATATATCCCAATCCCTTGTCGGTCAACAAATTAGCTCGGTGCGTCATGATTAGTTTTATGTCCTTTATGAGTTTTTATTATCAACGGCCGTTTAATGAAAACAAATTAAAGAACTTAAACATGTCATGTAGAGTTCTGTTTTGTTGTCAAAAGCTGCAATTAGAATTATTCAAGGAAGGAAAAAAAAAACAATTCAAGCTATAGTTCAAATGTTAAAAGTGACGTTGCATTTTATAATGCCTGCAGTAAATTGAAATAACCTTTGTCGCAATTTTTAATAACACATCTACGGTACTATTGAATAAACGTTACCTTTTGTAATACTGGGCATAAATTGTAACAATACTTGTCGGCGCAATTTTAATAACGCATCCATGATAGTATTGTAATAGCGTTGCGGCTTTTCAATACCTGTAGTAAATTGCAATTGCCTTTCAATACCACATCTGTGCTATAGTGTAATAACTTTGCGTTTTGTCAGTAATACTTGTAGTAAACTGTAAAAGAAGATGATGCGATTTGTAATACCTGTCGCAAATTGTACTAGTTACAATTTGAAATAACAGATCTATGGTGAATTGATATGAAGTCTTACTTTGTAATATCAGCACGCAGTAAATTATAATTATAAAGCTTGGCAAAATTAATCATAAGACATCTATCCGATAAATTGGAACAAATCGAGCGTTTCGTAATAACTTTCAAACTTAGTAACACAGAACTTAGCGATCTCAAAATGCAAGCGAAGAAAGAAAAAGGATAATTACTGCCAAAAAGCCGGGGTTGGCTATTTTAAAACCGTTTTTATACACAGGAAGTCCACTTTGTATCACTAATTAACGCGAAATATGTTAAAGAGGGTTTAAAAGCAAATATGCGATAGATATTTAATGAGGTGGTATTTTTGAAAAAAAAAATTCATCATCTTAGGTTCCATTTTTCAAAGGGTACTGAACTTTCACATCAAATATGTGGACTTGGCTTATACTTGGAGTTTTTGGAGCTTACGAATTATTTAAAATATACACATGAGCATCGTTCCTAGTAAATTATCAGTGACAAGATGCATTGACCTGCCGACACGTAGCAGGAATTAAATACGTGTTAATATTTAAAAATTTTGAATATCCGAATTTCAAACGAACGGTAAAAAAATATTTTCATTTCATATATTATGGCTGCACCACAGAACCACATGTTTTCAAAAGTGATGTTTTCTTAATTTGTAGTCATTACTCGACTAAACACAGAATAGAAAATGTTAGCCAGAGAGGAATTTCTCGGCTTTTCTTCGAATGCGTTTCTGACGTAGTTTTTCATCCTCTTCAAATTTCTTGCAACATTTTCGCCTATGAACTGATGAACGTATTAAACTGAGTTCTCCCAGCCATACCCAACCTAACTACTTATAATTCAAACCAGCGCCTGTGGTTATGTAACAACGCTTTTGAATAAAACAGTTGATAAGAAGAAGAAAGAGAATAGAAGTAAATATTGCTTTATTTTCCTCTTTATTGAAAGGTTTAAAATCTATTAGGCTACATTACGTTTTATGCCTCTAATAAAACATTAAACAAACAGCACAATTCGTTGAATCAGTTTTGAAATATTCAATACGTCGAATGTAAGCGTCAGTAAACCTAACGTACTTTTCGCAAGATAAACTTCTTTACATAACTGAGTATATTTATAAATTATGTCCATGAACAGTAAATTTGTCTGATTGTCTCCTTCACTGCTTGCCTCACTTCTCTGATTTTCCAGCAATAAAGCAGCGGGTTTAATGACGAGTTTAAGTAGACTAAAGTCGCCGTATATTGCCAAGCAAGGTAAAGGGACAAGGGTAAGTCTCTCTGAGCCATCAAAGCTGACACTATACCAAACGGCAGATAACAAACTACTAATGTAACCTGGACCCACAGTGCACTGGACACTGCCTTTCTGTATCGAGCTATTTTCAGTGGAGTTGCTTGGCTCGGTTGTCCTTGAGAGGCGTGGTTCTGTACTTGATTTTGGCTATGGCGAAGGGTAAGAAAAATTTTTGTATAAGATAAAATTGAGGTGGCGAGACACAGTGACACCAATATGTTAAATACTACCCTAGTTATAAGGAGATTCCAAAAGTGCGTTGTTGCGACAACAATAGACACAACCCACAATACGACTACAGCGAGATATGTTCGCTTCAAAGTTACAACTTGTCTGTATCTGAGCCCTAGCAACAGTGCGAGAAGTCTGTCCACGCTTATTGCAGTCAGTGTCAACAAAGACACTAAACACGAAATACAGCTTATGGTAAAACTTGATTCAACTGCGTAGCGACAGATATTCCATTGTTTCTTCACCACAGATATCCAGTAAGTAACTTCATGAGGCTCCGCAATGATACCAACACAGAGATCAGTTGCCGCTAGGTTACGATACAGGAGTTTGGACGGCGGATGAAGTGAAGACTCTTTGTGAAGTGCAACTAGAATCAGACTGTTTCCCAGAAATGCAGAAATGGACAGAAAAATGTTCAGCACTGAAAGAAATATTAAATGATTGTGTGCTTCTCCAGTTGATTCTTCCGAGCAAAACCGTACGAATGGATTCTGGTTTTGCTCTCCAGTAAAGTTTTTTACCTCCATTTTACTCAATGCGAGTAAGTACAAGTGAGCGCTTTTGTAAGTGTTCTCTTCTTTCATTATAAAACGAATGTCTAACCTCCCAATCGCTTGTCGGTAAACAAATTAGCTTGGTGCGTCATGATTAGTTTTATGTCCTTTATGAGTTTTTATTATCAGCGGCTGTTTAAAGAAAACAAATTAAAGAACTTAAACATGTCGCGTAGAGTTCTGTTTTGTTGTCAAAAGCTGCAATTAGAATTATTCAGCGAAGAAAAAAAAACACTTCAAGCCATAGTCCAAATGTTAAAAGTGGCATTGCATTTTGTAATACCTGCAGTCAATTGAAATAACCCTTGTCGCAATTTTTAATAACACATCTACGGTACTATTGAATTAACGTTGCCTTTTGTAATACTGGGTAGAAATTGTAATAATACTTGTCGGCGCAATTTTAATAACGCATCCACGATATATGGGAATAACGTTGCGGTTTTTCAATACCCGTAGTAAATTGCAATAACATTTCAATAACACATCTATGCTATTGTGTAATAAGTTGTTTTGTCAGTAATACTTGTAGTAAACTGTAAAAGCAGATGACGCGTTTTGTAATACCTGTCGCAAATTGTACTAGTTACAAATGAATTTGAAATAACACATCTATGGTGAATTGTAATGAAGTCAACGAGCAGTATATTATAATCAGTACAAGAGGCTCCAAGCAGCCATTACTCATGCGCATGCGTAAGAAATTTTTATGATATATTTTAAACATGATAAGAGGATGTCCGACATGGAGAAGAGTTACTCCTTTCATTCAGTCATCGTTCCTGAAAACTACTTTGTTTACTATTGAATGTTGTGGACATGAAAGCTGTACCACAATGAAGCCAGTGATTTTTCTAAGTCTTATATATACCAAACGTGAATATAGTATTATTATACATTGGTGTCACTAGCTCGATTTTGATTGGCTATAAGCACGCAGCTAATTATTGCTTGCTGTTTCTGTTACCTCATACCTACAGACAATAGTTTTATGCATGCAGAAGTGACGTCATACCTACAGACAATAGTTTTATGCATGCAGAAGTGACGTAAGTTGTTTACTTTCAAGTTGACTGCTGTGCATTGATCACTTTTTTGTGCGCGCTCTTGTCTTTACAAGTGCAGCTCAGGAATATGCATAATAAAACAATTATTGGATTCGGTTTTCGCATGATAGCGATAATTATCAAGGCCTCAGTTTGTGTTATCCGCCTCAGCCTTCGGCTTCGGCAGATAACACAAACTTTGACCTTGATAATTATCGCTATCATGCTCAACCTCATCCAATAATTGTTAAATGTATGTAGGATTCTGTCGTGACACCTAAGTAACGCTCTTTTACCGGAAGTGAGAATAGCCGGAAGTCACTAAACAGGAAGTGTAGTGGCAAAGCTATGAACCGGAAGTGTACAATTTAAAATATGCGTGCATAAATTTGCATGCAAAATCGTGACACAAAAAATAAAAATAATAATAATAAAAATAATAACAAGAAAAACGGAGCCGAAACCTTACCTCATGCCGCTACGCGCATGAGTAATAAAGCTTGGTGCAATTTTTCGTAAGACATCTATCATAAATTGGAAGAAATCGAGCGTTTTGTAATAATTGTCACACAAATAACATACGACATATAAGGAAAAACAAAAGCTGGGTTGGCTGGTTTTTTTTGCAACTTTTTATAAACAGAACTTCCAATAATCATCATTCATTAACGTGAATTATGTTAACGACGGTTTAGAAGAAAACAAGTGAGATATTTAACAAGGTGGCATTTTTAACTTGTCATCTTGGGTCGCATTTTTAAGTGGTACCGGCCTTTAACATCAAATTCCATTTTAGAGGTTGTGTTTAAGTCGCGTGTTTATTTTCGCTAATCCGAGATAAGCTCATTGTTCACAAAATTCTTACAGACTGGATATTGGGACTTGGCTTATATCTGGGCGTTTGTGGTCATACGGATTATTAATGAGAGTTTGAATGCATGTTAATGCACAACAAATTAAAATATATATATTTGTCAGTGAGAAGATGTATTTACCTACTAGCATGTAGGAGGAATTCATTAAGTGATAGTTTTTCGAAATTGTAACTATTCTGGTACCTTAATAATAAATGGTTTCTTCAGAAATATGAGTGTTTTTCTTATACCTGGGAGTTTTGGGGCTTACGACTTATTTAAAATACACGCGAGAGAATCTTTCTTAATAAGTTATCAGCGAGAAGATGCATTTATTTGCCAACACTTAGCGGGAATATTCTTTGAATTTTAAATGACACCTGAAAACAAAAGGTAAATAAAGAAAGCATCAATTCTCATTTGATATATTTTGGCTACACCACACGACCGCATGTTTTCAAATTGAAGTGATGTTTTTCTTAATTTCTAGTCATTACTAGAATAAACACGGAAGGATCAAAGGCTCCTGAGCCAACACGTGAATACGAAACAACCTTTGGACCCTCCCCTCTCCTCGCCGTTTTGTTCCAAAAAACCCCTTCCCCTGCGTTCAACTCCCCACCCTTCCCTCCTACGAGCCAACTTGTGAATACGAAACAACCTTAATGGACCCTCTCCACTCCTCACCGTTTTGTTCCAAAAAACCCCTTCCCCTGCGTTCAACTCCCCACCCTCCCTTCCCTCCTACGAGCCAACTCGTGAATACGAAACAACCTTAATGGACCCTCCCCTCTCCTCGCATTTCTGTTCCACCGACCCCCTACCCCCCTGCGTTCAACTCCCCACCCTCCCTTCCCTCCAACACCGACTCCATGGGTAAAGCAGGGAGCCAAAATGACCTTTGATTTTGGTCGTGAATGGCTTTCACAATCTGCTGGAAAATGTCGATTTACCAGCCACGTAATCGTGTTTTGGTTTGCGTACTGACTAAGCTACAAGATTGCTTTTAAAAACATTGCCAAAAGCTCTAACCATTAAATTGAAACAGTTGAATCTTTTGCCAATAGGCCATTTGCACGATGACGTCATTTGACTACTACTACCAGAATCCTTCAGTTTTTTGTTTTGTTGTGCAAATTAGGGCTATTGTTATTTAAACCGCACTGGGATTACAAAATTTAAATAAGAAAGGAAAAACGAAATGAATTCTGGCAGTAGTAGTCAAACGACGTCATCGTGCAAATGGCCTATAATCTGGAGAAAGGTAACCAAATCAATTTTAGCATCTCAGATGATAAAGTAGGAAGGACTCCGTAAAGAGATTCAACAGTTCACATTTCGAGCGTCAGTCTTTCGTCAGAGGAAATCGAGGGATCGTCCATCCCCAAACGCCTTGACACTCTGTCTGGCAAAGAGCGAATAAACGCTTAAAACATCAGCTTTTGACTCTCTTTACAGTAGTAGTCTACGGTCAGGGTGGAATAGGCGCTGCCGATTTCCCTTTCGTAAACAAGCGATGCCATTTTTAACGGTCGATGCCATCATTAACACGCATTAGTAACCAATCCTTTTGCAATGGTTAATGCCATTTCTCTATAGTTTATGCCTGGATTGGGATGATAGTAGGCTATCATTATTACATAAAACTGGGTTTAGGTAAATCGTAAGCTAGATTCGCGATTAGGTTAGATCTAGGGATAGGGGTTAGGGTTATAGATGGACCATTAAGAAAAGCAGGTTTTATGTTTAATTTTTTCTTGGGTTTGCCGGATCAACCCAGTGGTCTAGTGGTGAAGGAGAGATGTTAGCATGCAGAGGTTCCGCGTTCGATTCTAGGTAATTAACTGCATTTTTCTTTTTCTTATAGAAAAAATAATTCGAAAATTGATGAAAAAATTTCCAAGTGTTGCCAAAATGGCATCGCTTGTTTACGAAAGGGAAAATTGCATAGGCGCTATGGAATAGGTGAGGTGCCTAGGTGATGACGTAATTTGAAAAAAGAAGTAAAGTACCCTTAGAGAGGAGTGTTGGTCTTTGAATGAGTCAGGTTCAATTTTCAGCTTTCCACGGACCTGGCTGAACTAGGAATTATTGTTTCGGAAATATTGTTTCTACAAAAAACTGAAGGATTCTCGTAGTTGTTGTAATATAATGCCATCGTGAAAATGGTCTATTAATTAATGTTCCAAGACAACTTATTGCAGAATTCGGACAATCGAACTCGCCCTAAGTTTAATTATTCCACCATTGTCTGTCGTGAAAATTGAAAGTTATCTACCTAATCTTCATGGCCAGCCATCACCAGTACAATTTAGTTGTCAAGCAGAGCCCTAATTTAAAAAAACGATTAGTTTCTCCTCGTACTACTGATACATTAACAAGCTGGCAGGTTATGATTTTTATAGTAATTGCCCATAGCCGGAATTGTTTACCCATGGAATGAAAATATTTCAAGCTAGTAACATAGGAAATGAATTAAGTCCAGTCTTGTGGATTTGCCTGACAATTATTGAAGTATTGTTTTTGTCCTTTTCTTTGTGTTGCCGGTTTAGCTTTCATCTTATTTGTAATGGAATTGTCAGTAGGTATTGGGTGTTGGGGATTAAATAGCTATTCCCTAGACTTTCTTTAACTCTCAACAGTTTCTAAAATTAATCATATTAAAAATTTATTAAGAATACCGTAAAGGTCCGATAGTAACGATGAAATTTCACGATTGTTAGTAATTCCCAAAAGTAACGACCCCAAAGATAAATTAACTATCTGCAAGAGACAAAAGCGGACATCTGCCGGTAAGTTGCGCTCCCAACAATTCACTCATACGCTCGCCAAAGAACCCTTTACAGATGTCTTTACTAAGGACAGACGTATCTGTTCAAAGACCCTTAACAATTACCGTTTTAAATAGAAATTCTGTTAATGTTTTCGCATCTGTCGTGATTTTGCGAAAGTAGCGTTAGTAAAAGGCTGCTGAGTCCGAAAGTAACGGGGGTCGTTACATTCGGAACTTTGCACATTTAGGCGAGAACTGATTTCAATCTGTCCTGATGATAATGAGAAAGATTTTTTTCCATGTGAACCAAGGTTTTAAAAAAAGCTGCTTTCCAGATAACCGACAATAGACTGTCTTACACAGGAACTAGATGAATGCACGACCTCTGTTCATAGAATAAAGAAAAACGAAATAAAAACAGAACAGAATATCTTTGGGTAATGTTCTTATTTATGATACACGCTCCTCTTTTGAAATGCGTTGTGTCACCTTGATGTGAGACATGCGTCAGTTTTATATTATTTCCACTGAGATGGAATGTCGGATTGTGTTGCCCTTTTTCGTTGCCAATGCCTTTTTTCTCAAAGTACAGCAACTCTTTAAGCCGATTTCCCGCGCGACTAGCTTTTGCCGGCCGTCAAATAGAGGTGTCCACCGCCTTAGAGTGAGTTTAGTAACATACAGACAAATAAGTGTAATTCGGCCAGAGCCAACCAAGCACTGAAGTCGCTTTGGAAAGGTGTCCGCTTTACAGAGGTGTCCGCATCAAGACAGTTGAATGTGTACCAATATAAAGGACTCGATCTTGAGGAACTTCCATGTATTCCTCGGGGCAAAAAATACGGACCTCATAGGAGACTGGAGTGTGCGCGATTCCTGTCTTCCTGTGTAGACCTGGATTTGGGTTTAGGTTTTGTCTGTGGTTGTAGCTGCTGCCTTTCCTCAGGTCGAGTCTGTAATGCCGTAGTGTTATTCAAACCTGATACAAAATGAGGCCTGTTTGTTCCCTGCGGATCTGCCCTTACTGTCATAATCTAACAGAGAAAAGAAATGAGTCGAGAAATGTAGTAAGTTATAGATAAGAAGTTAGATATGAATCGTTTACTAAAATCAATACTTGCAATCCGTAGATGGAATTGCTATCGATAAAAATATGTACAATGATTTGAGATAAAAATGGACCTAAATATAAAATATTGATAAAACTGTTGTAAGTTAGTTGTGATCACCAAATAACGTAACACAAAAAATTCAAAAGACACTGAAGAATACCAACATCACAACACAAAAGCCAACCAACAATAGTTTTTACAACGCCAGGAAATCCCAGAAATGTGGGCCTGGCGAACAATGCCAAATTTTTCGCACGCTCATCATGTTATTTTTTTTCGTGAATATAGTAAAACTACAGACATCGCTGACGCTTTCGACAAAGGTTTTGCCGTGCTGTTAAATTGCTGTTTCTCCTGTGGATGCACGAACCAATAGATGGTTTTCACGTTACGTCACGGCGGCCATATTGGTGTACAACTACAAAAGAATTTTAATGAACTTCTTTTGTTATGTACACTAACATGGCCGCCATGGCCTTTGTCATTTGAGTCCCACAGGACTGAAGGTAACGTCAGTGAAAACCACCTATAGGCTTTTTTTGACGACATTTGTTATTAGTGAGGGGACGGACGCATAATTATGGGAAACTTAAGATAATTACCGCAACTTGTTAGTGCAAAAGGTGATTTTCACGGCGGCGATGTTGGTGATAACAAACAATAAAAACGTTTTCCTTTTTCATAAAAATAGAGTTTGATTTCCAAAGAATAGAAATTTTATTGTTTTAACCACCAACATGGCCGCCGTAAAAACCACCCATAGGCACACGTCTTCAAGACGTGCTAACAGACAGATAATTCATCTCTAAATTTATATCTGAACGGAATGTTTTCAAATACCACGCAGCTCTTCACAACCTCTAATTTCATTGGACCTGGGTATCACGCAGCTCTATTGTTTTTAGGGCTAGGGTCCATTGTTGTGTTGTTTGTTCTATTGTTTTCTCAGCAAATCAGAGAAGACCTTGTAAGAACTGCATACTGCCCCAATTGTTTTGGGATACCTATTTCCTCTCCCCGTTTTTTACCTAGAAACTTAAAAATTCGTCGTTGAATCCGTCCGAATTCGTCTTCAAATTTATACTTATTAATAGAAATTTAGTCAACACAACTGCAACTGCAAAAACTAACGATAGTTTTTGCAGTTGTAAATCTATACTTAAACGAATTATTCGTCTGACAGATAATTCATCTAGATGGGTAATTCGTCTCTAGCATAAATTCGGCCATTACCAGTTTTCCTATTATAATGTCCTTACCTTTGGAATAAAGACAAAGCAGAGAGTAATGGTGGTACAGAACACGACCAGAACGGACAGCACTGCATAACAAACATCCGGGTTATTATCAACCAGATTGACAACTGTCATTCCCAACGCGCACGGGAAAACTACGTTATACACCGAGAGTCCAATATGGCGAGAGTCGTTTAACGCGGGAACCGTCACGCTTTTTGTTTCCCAGGCCAAGAAGGCGCCAAAGGCCAGCAGAAGACCTTTGTATGCGTAAATAATGCCAAGCCATAAGTTTGGGTATGAAGAGCTGCAGTCAATGTAATATGGCACGTATTTTGTGTCCGTGGCGGGGCTGTATTCCTGTAAGAACAGAGAAACCAAATAGTCGTCATAGTCGATACTTTATATAATTAGTTTGGGACACAGACTTTGAATATTTTAAAAGGCCACCTAGCCTATATCAGGCGTTCAGATACTGGGCAGCGACGCGAAGGAATAATGTGAACGAAGAAAAAAGCGAGCGGGAAACACCCTCGCTTTGCTCTTTTTCGCGCCTATACCCCTCCGTCAGCACTCGCAATATGTTTTCTTTGCGCGTCGTCGCAATTGTCCGTTTCTTAAACGGTCGATGCCATTTTAGCGACACTTAGAAAGGTTTTCACCAATTTTAGAATTATTTTTTCTATCAGAAAAAGAAAAATGCAATTATTTACCTAGAATCGAACCCGGAACTTCTTAATGCTAACATCTCTCCTTTAGCACTAGACCACTGGGTTGATCCGGCAAACGCAAGAAAAATTTAATTATAAAAGGTGCTTTTCTTAATATATATCAATAGCGGGTCACCCTAACCCTAAATCTTACCTAACCGCGAATCTAGCTTAGATCTAATAATCGCTTTACCAAGGCCCAATTTTATCCAATAATGATAGCCTACTTTCGTCCCAATCCAGGCATAAACTAGAGAGAAATAGCATCGACCATTACAAAAGGCATGGTTACTAATGAATGCTAATGATGGCATCGACTGTTTACGAAAGGGAAATCAGCCGCGTCGCCTGTCCTTCGCTCCCCACTATCAGAACGTCTGGAACAGGCTACCCGCGCTATCTGAACGCCTGGAACAGGCAACCCACTATCTGAACGCCTGGCTTGTTAAGTCACCAGAACTCATGCTGCTCTTAGACAACATTAAAATTACGCAAGAGAGTATGTCGGTAATATTTTCCAAAACGGAGTGCTAAACAGAAATATCATTGAAGGGGACACTTTCATTAATGAAAAACAGAGCTGTGCCTTCGAGCTTCAAGAAACACTATTAACATTATTTTGTAATCTCTGAGTGGACATATACGGGGACACTGGCATGTATCCTCCGGTAAGAGCGCATACTTCTAAGACGATACCTGTCTGTGATTGCGAGCACAAACAAACAGGTATCGCTCTAGTGGCCTCCCACAAGGTACTAAGTATTGGTCGCAAATAAACGCTCAGTTATGAAACCTCAAATAAGGGGACATCCCAGGTTGCACACTTATAGAGGTACGTACGGTTCCTAAAGTACAGCGTACACAGCGGTTACTTAACAGTGAAAGACTGCTTGTAGTCCCTCTTTTCTCTTTAGGTTCGTCGAGTCTTATCCCAACGAGCGCGTTCGCAAAAGCTGGCGGCATGAACGAGAAGGGGAGACAAAATTGGGACTGAGGACTCTTGGAATTTTCAAACCGTCCGTCTAACTAGCAACGGAGTAGTTGATTGGTCAATTCACAGATGATGCCTTCTCGCGCGCCGCTGCATATCGTCTAGTCCAAATCCTTTTCGTTTCAATTTCTCGCCCTGTGCTCCTTTCGAGCCACTGATTATTTCGAAAGAGAAACAGAATACATGTAGTCTATAACATTTGTGGATCCAGGGGTGGGGCACAGAGTGCTCGGGCCTCGTTTTTATTTTGCAAAGACATAAATGTCCAAAGGGCCGAATAGTTTCGTTGTGACACACTTTCACTTCAGGTCTTTTCCTTTTTCACTCCGGGTTCCCAAACTAATAAGCAAGTCTGGATCCTTGAGTGATTAAATCTCTACTGATCTCTACTTTCAACAACGGAACGATGTGTGACCGTTGTGAAGGCGAATCCGTGTTTTCGTCACGAAAGTTTCAACTCGACATTGATTTTTTGCGACTTCGTTCTGCCATTTTCTGCTGTCGTGTCATCCGAGTCATAGAGATTACCACGCGATAGGAAAAGCGATATGCAGCTTGTGTGGCTTTACGTACCTCGCGTCCAGTGAAGTATTTATTGGCGTGCATCGGATCAATAATCTCCCAGACCATGATGATAAGAAAATCGATGGAAATAAACAATCCCAGCATAGCAAACAGTTGAAAGTCACTGATTACCTGCAGAAAATGAAAAACCTTTCTCGGTATAAATAAAAGCATGTATTATCACAGGCAGTCCAAACTCTATATATATGTCAGCCGTTGAAATAGAAATGAAGTACAGCACTTAGAACATATTTTGTGCTGACATATACTGACATATAAAGAGTCTGGGCTACCTTTAGTATTATGATAAAAACATGTTCGTTAAAGATATCTCGTAAACTCGGAGTAAATTCTCTGCGGTATAGATCCCGCGGACTATCATTGACGGTCATTCATTCATTCATTCATTCATTCACGATCAATGGAACTTTGTGTTTCCTTTTTTTTTGGAATAAAGATAGCAAATGACACCCGTCATAATATTTACGGATGGGAGTTCAATGACCAGCTGAATTTTGCTTTACTTTTACAGTCGGTAAAGGAGTCTCTTGTCGACCTTGATAATAAAACTGCTACCAAACATCGCGCTTTGTAAAAAACTTAACTCTTACTACTTTAAAACTCTATTAAATCTTTTATTCTTGAGTCCACTTGAAACCCGATTAATAGCCAACAGCCATTTGCGAAGGGCACCCTCTCTTAAATAGATTAAAACAATTAGCCAGAAAAAATACTGAAATGGCTGATTATTCTTCAATTTTATTCTCCGGCGAAAGCAAATTAGGCATTTATTTATTTATTTATTTATTTTCTTTAGTACCTAAGTCAGTCTTTCAAGAAATGCTCTACAGCGTAATAGAAATTGATTTCTAATGTATATCATTTTTTAAAGGATATGGCCCCGGTTGATTAATGCCGGGATGATCTGTAAGGTAATTGGAAGTTTTATGCGTCCAATCCCTCCTTGCCGGAGTATTGTACTTGTTACTCGTTTCTTTTGAAGTAATTCTTACACCTGTTACTTCTTTTTATAGAAACCAATTATATAAACATGGTATTAATAAGACAGTGATTACAGAAGTAAGAAATTAAAGCGGGAAGCGAGGAAGATGAAAGAAAAAATACAGTGCTTTCTTGTCACTGTAGTTAAATTGTTTTATAGATAATTACAAGAGGAAGTTGCAATAAAGAAAATTGCATCTGAAAACAATGAGTTAAAAAAAATGTACAGTAAAATTACTCACTGAATAATATGAACATACAATTTCAGATATATTTAAAAGCATCGTAACTCAAAAAAACCTTACTAATATTTTGATATTCCGGCTTTTTCAGTTCTTCAGTAATGACTTTTTATTGCTACTAAACAAACCATAGAAATTACACATAAAAATGACGTTTCGGCATTACAATGATCGATATTGAAACGTTGAGCATAGTTTGAACAGTAGTTTTATTTGCCTTGTACTTATGTCACTTATTATTATCATTAAGAAGTTCATTATTCAGGTAGGACTCGTCCGTAATATGATGCTAACTTTTTAGGGAGCCTATTTTTTTTTACCATGACAAGCTTTTCGTTCAAGTTTTCGCGGATTTGCTTCACAAAAATGATTCCAATAAGGACGCTGAGAGGTTTTCAGTTTTAAAATACTATGAACTCTTTATTTGCCCAGCGCAACAAAACGACTTGCCGACTAAGAATGCTTTTTAGCACTGTCAAAGTCAGGTACATCCAGAGGCAAACAGAGGGCTTGAATACCGTTCAGAAAATTCTCTTGAGTATAATCCGCACTAAGAAGCATTTCACGGCATTAGTATGATATTTACAGACCCCAAGGACTTGTTCGATTGACAGTATACCGGAATAAGAATAAACAT
Organism: Cladopsammia gracilis; assembly: GCA_022457155.1. NCBI lineage: Eukaryota > Metazoa > Cnidaria > Anthozoa > Scleractinia > Dendrophylliidae > Cladopsammia > Cladopsammia gracilis. Next base: position 353,627 of record JAJGOT010000691.1, read on the forward strand.
AATAGTATCTGAATATTGTTTGTTTAGGCAAGCTTGCCGTATAAATGTGGCAAAACATGCTTATAATACGGCGATGGGAGATGTTTAATTCCAAATCCCTGACCATTTTTCATATTCTTATACAGCTGTAATTCCGGAATATGTTTAATCGAACTTACCCTTCAATATATAGCAATATACTCTTCTGTTACTAGTGGAATTCCCAAAAATCTGTTGTACAAATTGCGAAGTTCCGCTCCTTATACTATTTTAAGGAATTATGGAAGCGATGGCAGTTCATATTGAGTTGGTTATTCCTGTATTACTCCAAAACGGCTAAGGAGTCTCTTTAGACCTTGGCGATAATTTGTACTTAAAGTGACACAGATACAAGGGTTTATAGCACAATTTGCGTCAGCTATAAACAATGAAATGTACCAATAGATTAAGGTTCCACAAGGCAAACGTCCCTCCCAAACAAAAAGCTTTAATAAGATCAAAATACTGGCAGGAACCCAGCATATTGTAAACCCCAACACAATAGCTATGGCCATCTTTAACACGCTTTTGTTTCTTTTCGCGCGTAGCTCCTCAGCGTTAATGGATTGTTCTCCTGGAAGGATCTGTGACTTGAGCTTGATAAAGGTGAGAGAATACAGTATGATCAATATTAAAGGGATATAAAAGAATATAACATAGTTTCCTAGGAAGTAATTTGCCTCGGACAAGGACTCCCCAAATGATTCATTCCACCGTCTTTTGCACGCTACTTTTCCTTGGTATTCCACAAGTTTGAAGGCCAGTAAATATGGTGAAATGATGGCCATCGCGATGATCCAAGTAGCGAGAATAAAGAAGGGACACAGTTTTGGACTGATGATAGGGGAACGGAGTGGAAATGACACAGCTCTAAATCGATCCACGGCTACCAAAATAAGGCTCTGAATGGACACAAAACTAGAGATAGTTGGTATGAAGTAGCTCAGCTTACACAAGGCCTGGCCAAGAGAACCACTGATTAGCCAGGAGTCCATGTACAACTCTGTTACCAACCGAGGAAATATAAATATTGAAAACAGCACGTCGGACATTGCCATGTTTACTATAAAATAATTTGTCGGCTTTCTCATAGTTTGCGTTTTATAAACAATGAATGCAATGACCGAATTCCCGATCAGCGAAATAGTGAGAATCAAGCAGTAAGCAAACGTTTTTCCAATTTTTTCTACTGTTGGATTAACCGGACTGGAGCAGCTCGATCCATTTACCGTTGTATTCATGTTTGTGTTTTTCGTACAGCTTTTTTTGGCCTCTTATAAATTCACCTAGTGTCTTCGATGACACACAGAAGGCGGAATTCGATCCGTTCTGGCTTGTATGAATCACAAGCTAGAAATTGTGCATGTCAGGAGCCGTGTTGGCTAATTACACAAGTTGTCAAACTGACGTCGAAGACATGTTATACCTCTCGATATATTCCATTTATACCTATAATAAAGTGTCAGATTATTCTGTTGTACAGCTAATTGGGAACACTAGGTAAATACAATTAAATATAAAAATTAATAGCTATTCTAAAAAAGAAATAAATATTACTAAAAATAATAAGGATTCTGTACGTTTATCTTTTCATTTTACAGTTGTCACACACTCAGCTGTTGTTTTCAATTATGCTCTCTAAGTCCTTATTTCTAATATTCCTCTGGAATGCTTGGAGGGCCACGGAAGCTAGGTATTGACCTGTGCTGGCTGGTTAACTTAGACCAGATATACGAGGTCATCCATGAGCAGTCGAACGTGATGAAAACCATCAATTTAATTATGCAAACTACATGGAATCGCATCATTCTCCAGCATTAAACTCATCTTCATCTGATAGTGTAAAATGAAATGGCAACACGCACTCTAAGGATCTTTGGTCACATGTGCACTAAAAAATCTGGGAGAAATAGACGTACACTCCCAAAGGAGGTCCGTAAAGAGACTCTAAATAGATCAACAAAATATGACGGTCGATAAGGCAACTCGACCAGCAAACGAGATCCTGCCAAAAAGTAATGTGGGTTGAACATGAATCTTGAACAGGTGCACCAGTGATATTTTGTCATTAATTTGAAAGACACTCTATGGCTTATGCTTACTAAGATATGGGAGGAGAAAATTTGTGGGAGTGGGAATTAAATTGTGGAAATAGATGACGTCGCTGAAGGGGAGGAGGGCGAGGGAAGAAACCAACCCCGGTGCTTAAATGAGCCAGTGAGCGTTAATTAAAATTAAGGAGGACGAAAACACCGGACATATGTTAAAAAGGATGAGAGAGAATCAGTTATGGGGCATGAAGCAGGTAGAATGAATTATCGTATGGGAAACGAATAACTAAGCCATTTCTCTTTCCTATGGATGACACTGAGATGCAGTATTTTCATAAAGAAGCTCGAAGCTATAGATTACTACGTAATTGAGTTAATTCAGAAACCCATAAGTGGGTTGAAACGTACCATATTTGGAAACCCCTCGGTCCCTCGAGATTGGAAGCAAGTTGTTCTAGCGAATTGATTCGTTAATATTTTTATCTTGATTTTCCAAATATGGCTGTAACACCTTCTTAGCAAATTGAATAATCGGAAGCTTGTTTTGAAGCGTACAAGAGACAGTTGCACGTTTTAATCCACTTATGGGTTTCTGGTTAACTCTATAGTACTGTAAAATATACATCTTCAAAACATACATCTTTTTCAAAACGTTTCCGCAGACAGATTTTTGTCATTCAAAGTTCTTATAAAAATAAGAAAGATAAGGGATTACAGCACCAAACTAATCAATGTCAAAACCACGCAATGAACTATTTTTAGTTGCATAAAAAATGGTTCTACAGACCCCAGCCCCTCCCCCGGCCCTGCGCGGTGCCTGCAGGAGGTAACTTATTTTACACCGTTTACAAGCCGTTAATTTTCACTTGCCATTTTCTTTGTTCGATTGAGGAAAATCTTGTGCACTCTCCAAGTCTTTAAGAACATTCCACCAAACCCAAGTGTGAATCCGAAACAGGCCACCCAGGTGGAAAGCTGGAGGACAATAGAAAGAATTAATACATTCAAGCAGACGTTCAAGAGTGTGACCATATTATAGCCTTAAACATTGATCTATTGCTTTTCTTAGACAGGAAGCTTCATTCCACACGTGTATCACGGATGGATAATCGAAAATTGAGGCACATGAAGTAGCTATTCAAGATGTAGGGGCAGAAATGAATCTTTCACTTACAGGACCAACCATTCAAAGGTCCGTGGATGATATTAAACACATAATGACTGGTCCCGAGGGAAACAGTGAATCTTGTTTCCAAACAAAAATCACGGTTTCCCGAGGGATCAGTTATTAAGTGATTTGTTATATAGCAACACGAAAAACACAAACAACACAGTTTGAAAAACGCGCCGAGCATTCGAGGTAAACATCAATCACGTGCGCTAGCGGGCAACAGTGCAATGATACCCTCTGACATCAAAATTGTTGCCCGCTTTCGCAAATGTTGCCCGCTTTGGACAATTGGCGGGAAACGGTTTATTTGTTAGATGTCATGTGACCATGAATCAACCAATCAATGCGCGCGTTGTATTAAGAAAAACCCCAGCTATATAACAACTAAGATTATAACCCACCGATATCTTTCCGCGTGATCTTATTGGATAAGAAAACATCAAGTAGTAAAAAATCTGATTGGATATCAGTCAGTTTGATATCGCTCGTCCGATTCTATTTCCACGACAATTATTTATTTATTACAATTTAATGGCATTACTTACAAAATAAGGGAAGAAAATAATAATAATAATAATAATAATAATAATAATAATAATAATTAAAATAATTTAAAAAAGAATAGTAAGGCCATAAGATGGTCAGCAAAAGAGTCTAAGACACCATACGAGGCAGACCACCTCAAGTCAAGGTGCAGGACTAATTTCAATTTCCCATTTAAGAAAATTGATGTCGTTTTGCATAAGGCAGTGGAAGAAAAATTAAAAATCTGGTGGCAAATGGGGTGCCAGGAAACACCAAAATAGAATGCTCAAAATATGCTGTTAACGTCGATAAAGAGCGTTTGGGAAATTAATCGGAGGGTTGAATCACCTTTCTGGCTTGCTGGTACAGCTGGTGCAGCTTTCGGTCGAAGTATTTATACTTTTAGATAATCTCTCAGCTGCGGCCATTAATATATTATCCAGTCGCCAAAAGTGATCTATTTACTAAGTGTTACCATTCAAATGAAAATTATTTCCCTTGACTGTATTAGAGTTACATTTTTATATCCAATAATACTCACCCTGCAACGTACAATTGCCTCAGCACTGGGACTCACAAAGTTACCATCAATTCCGAGTAGAATCCCGGCCGTGTAAATGAGAATCGCACCAATCACAATAATGTTGTTCATACGGGGACTTGACATTTTGATAAACCTGAAATCCCGTACATAATACTATGTCATTATTTACCTTAAGTTTGTATTTTGTATGTTTTTTTTAATTAAATAGGTTTTTTTTTCAGGTAAATACAATGATTATATGCTATCGTCCGAAATGCAAAGTTTACTTGTATCGTGAGGTAATAAACTCATTATCCACATGTTCGCGTTGTGGACCCATTTTTAGTATTACCTATGTGTGCTGTGGCTGATGTTGAATGCCAGGAAGGCTACCGCTATGATAATTCCCAGAATCTCCACGGTACAAAAGAAGCCAAACAAACCCCTGGAGATCTTCTGCAACTTGTTGACCGTTGTCATGTGATCGGCTGGAATCTTGCCACCTTATAACAAATAACATATACAATTATATTCCGGCTGCAAGTTTATTTTGAAAACACCCATTTTCAAAATAAGTTTCCCGGACAGTTTCGGTATAGGTTATTCGGGTCAATTCGGGGTAAAAACTGTCCGGCTGAGCTCTACATTTTACTTGAAAGAGGTAATAGGCAGCTGTATATAGCTATTGTTCACAATGGACGGGCAACCAATTATGTCCAATCGGACAAGACGAAAAAATGCATAGAGTAAGACACGACTGAAGAAAGTAGGGCACCCTTGAAAACGATCTCTCAGGTAAATTACAGCATGGGCCTCCGGTTATTCTTCACCCCCGGCAGAAATAACAAGTTTGCTGTCATTTTGGCATGCAGGAAGTATACAAATTAGGTCACATGACTTGGTAGGGCCACAAACTGGAAAACGTTTGAGCAAAAATGGAAACAGAGTTTATTGTAAGTCAGAAATTCAAATTAACTGGTATGAGACAAGTCACAATGGCAGCAGCAAAAAATCTGTGCTTAGAAATTGTTAAATATTTTATCAATTTTGAAAATGAAAGATATTTTCTAAAAGTTCCCACGCCAGTCCCTGCATAAAAGTAATTTCTTTTTTCACACTTCCTTAAATTATCTAAACATTTCTAAGCAAGAGATAATATAT